>JAGDQP010025454.1:0-26895 GCA_022664845.1 Lepisma saccharinum | reverse complement strand
ATTTGTCTTCCCGATTTCCTCTATCTCCTGAATCTTCTGCGTCAGATATTCTCCCTTTTTGTTTCTGAACCCGAGTGTGGCGTTTAGTTTCGCGTTACTGTAGTGGTTGGTATTTGCTTCGCTTTTATTACTTAGCTATCGATGCGTAGCTTGTTTCCGTTCCTCATGAAGTTTAAGGTATTCTTCATCAAACCAAGGTTTGTTTTTCTGTTGTTTCTTCTCACCTACACGTTCCTTCGCTGCGCTCTTAATTGTTTCACGAATTGCCTCCCACATCTTACGTCAATTTCATTATAATTATCATCATTATTATTATTATTACTCGAGTCGGCTAAGATTTCGAACCTATTTGAGACTTCGAGTTGGTAATCTGCTTTTATGCTCTTATTATTTAATCGTTTCACTTCGAATTTCAGTTGATTTGACCCCTTGCTTTCTCTATTCGCGATGCATAACTTTTCCCTGACCTTTGTGATCACTAATTGATGGTCGGTGTCACCTTCCGCTCCTCTGTACAACCTAACATCCATTAGGTTGGTGTGTCTTCGTTTGTCTACTAATACGTGATCGATCTGGTTGAGAGTTTTGCCGTCCGGAGATACCCATTGTATTTGCTTGGTCTTTGTGTTCAAAGTACGTACTCTTTACCAGTAGGTTTTTCGAAATCGCGAAAGTTATCAGTCTTTCTCCATTGTTGTGGTTTTTTCGTGAAGGCTGTATTTGCCTATGGTAGGACTATATTTTTCTTCCCTCCCTACCTTTGCATTGAAATTACCCAACACAATTATCGAATTATACTTCGGCATTCGGTCAAACAGCCTTTCTAGCTCATCGTAGAATATATCTTTGTCGTTATCAGTAGCCACCTCGGTCGGAGCATAGACGTTTAATAAAACCATGTTGCCCCATCGACTACGTATCATAACCTACGATAGTCTTTCGTTTACGAACTCTATATTCTGAACCGTCTGAAGAATACTGTTTTTAATGATAAATCCTGTTCCAAAATCGTGAGACTGTGTTCCCCCTTAGTAGAAAGTGTACTTGCCGTGTCGGATGCTATCTTGACCCTCCCTCCAAACTTCTTGCATCGCTAATATGTCTAGCTCGTACTTCTCTGTCTCGCGTACCGCCACCTGAAGAGCGCCCATTTGGTATAATGTTCGTACGTTCCACGTTCCAATTCTAAGGTCTTTCTTAATCCTGTTCTTGGAACCCCCTGAAGCAGTCCCAGCCTGGAGATCCGAATGAGGGACTAGTTTACCTCCGGTATATTTTACCCCAGGAGAATCTATGAACCATCTGTTACTATTTCTTGACATGTTTTAGCGGTGTAGAGTTGTCAGCTCTACGATTTTGCAGTAAGGGTAGACATTCAAGATGTCGCCCTCTGTCCATCTCTGAGCCTTGTCGATGTCATTCATCTTTAGCCTCATGGTGGTAATGGTGATGCTGCTTCCCCTCACCATGATACTTTTTTGTTCGGGGTTATCTTCCCCTAGCCTTTGTAGATCCCTCTACTAACTGCAAGGCAGCAGTACTGGTTTTGGTCCGCCCCGGAATATTTCCGGTACCCACCATATCTGGTCGGCATTCCCCTATCCGCTACCTGGGGACACCCCTAAGCAAATGGCAATAAATGGATACTGTACGGCCGGGAGGCAATGCATGCCGAAGGGTATGACGATTATGACCGCCACGTTGAAAGCAGTCAGCTAGACTCTACTTCTAAATTTTTAAACAGTAAGTGGGTTACGTGATATATTAATCTGTGCTGGAATGTTCCAAGAAACTCAATGGCAAAGTTTGTTTTGGCATAACTTTATCCTGTACGACAAAAAAAAAATAATAAATAAATAAATAAATAAATGAAAATAAAAAAAATAAAACTTGAAACTGACCTGAAGAATTTGTGAACCTAATTATGAAAAACATTTTCTATTGAAACAGTTGAAGGAACGTAACCCAAACTGCTACAGAAGAGACACCGGTATGTTGGGAAATACAATCTTCCTGGTTGTCAGTTCGAATTGCAGCACAGTTCCGGGCAGCACATATCCGTACAGGCTAAAATCTGTTTTATTTCCGTACAGCTTTCAATGGCATAAGGTGACAGCTACCTGTTTCCAGATAACATCGGGACCAGGGTTTCCGCCAGGATTTTAAATTTTGGAGGGTGTAAAATCAAAATTAGGAGGGTGTAAGTGAAGTTTGGTACGGTTTTAATAGTTTTTTTCCACAGAAAAAATGTTAAAGTTGGGGGGATGTTGTCGAGACTTTAGGGGTAAACACCCCCGACAGGGTGTGTGTGGAGGAATCACTGATCAGCACATTTCCGTACCTCTCTGGATGGGCACTGCATCATGTTATGCTACCTTTCGTAAAAACAGGAATACACTGAAAAGGTGTCCCTCGTACAAACAAGTATATACGCAAACTGGTTGACTCAAAGGACATGTTAAAGCCATAAATACGATTCAATTCGAAGGACATGTTGTCATGACGAGAGAGCAAAACTATGCCGCAAAAATGTTACATTATGGTCATTCCACGTCAGATCGACACAGCTAACGAAAAAAAACCTCACTATCTCAGATCTTTATGAATTTTGGTATGTTAGTAGCGCCTGATGTGCGAGCGAGACCGAGAAGTACGAGTTAGACATATGAGCGATACAAGAAGTTCGGTGGGAGGGTCAAGATAGCATTCCACTGGGCAAGTACACTTTCTACTACAAGGGAACACAGTCTCACAACTTCGGAACAGGATTCCTCATTAAGAACAGTATGCTTCAGGCGGTTCAGAATAAAGAGTTCGTAAACGAAAAACTATCGTACGTTACGATACGTAGTCGATGGGGCAACATGGTTTTATTAAACGTCTATGCTCCGACCGAGGTGACTACTGATAACGACAAAGATATATTCTACGATGAGCTAGAAAGGCTGTTTGACCGAATGCCGAAGTATAATTCGAAAATTGTGTTGGGTGATTTCAATGCAAAGGTAGGGAGGGAAGAAAAATATAGTCCTACCATAGGCAAATGCAGCCTTCACGAAAAGACCACAACAATGGAGAAAGACTGATAACTTTCGCGATTTCAAAAAACCTACTGGTAAAGAGTACGTACTTTGAACACAAAGACCAAACAAATACAATGGGTATCTCCGGACGGCAAAACTCTCAACCAGATCGATCACGTATTAGTAGATAGACGAAGACACACCAACATAATGGATATTAGGTCGTACAGACGAGCGGAAGGTGACACCGACCATCAATTAGTGATCACAAAAGTAAGGGAAAAGTTATGCATCACGAACAGAGAAAGCAAGGGGTCAAAACAATTGCAATTCGAAGTTAAACAATTAAATAATCCGAGATAAAAGCAGATTACCAACTCGAAGTCTCAAATAGGTTCGAAATCCTAGCCGACTCGAGTAATAATAATGGTGATATTAATAATGAAATTAATGTAAGTTAGACGTGGGAGGCTATTCGTGAAACAATTAAACGTGCGGCGAAGGAACGTGTAGGTGAGAAGAAAGAACAGAGCAACAAACCTTGGTTTGATGAAGAATGCCTTAAGTTTCATGAAATACGAAAACAAGCTAGGCAACGATGACTAAGTAATAATAGCGAAGCAAATACCAACCACTACAGTAACGCGAAACTAAACGCCACACTCGGGTTCAGAAACAAAAAAACGAGAATATCTGATGCAGAAGATTCAGGAGATAGAGGAAATCGGGAAGACAAATAACATAAGATATCTATAGAAAGGGGTAAATTCGTTAAGAAAAGGTTACCAGCCGAGGTTAGGAATGATTAGAAATGAATGTGTAGATCTTCAGATGGATCCAACTAAAATTGTCGATGTGTGGAAAATTTACTTAGACAAACTTCTTAATGTAAACAACGGGGAACAAACAGAGAATTTGAAATCCATACCACAGAACCGTGAATTCCCGAACCTAACGAGATCGAGATTAGAATGATGGTAAAGAAATTTAAACATTTCATATCACCAGGAATAGACAATATACCAGCGAAATTAATTAAAGCAGGAGGAACGGCACTAATCAAGGAACTACATAAATTGATAAGTGCTATATGGAGAAAGGAAGAGTTCCCAAAGGAATGGAAAACCTCAATAATAGTTCCGATTTAGAAAAAAGGCGAAAAATCGGACTGTAATAATTACCGCGGAATCGCATTACTATTCTGTTAATTGTGAGTGTTCAGCTCGATATGAATATCATTCATAACTAATATTCATTACACAATCCATATCTATGTTACCTCACTGTCATGTTGCATGATACAACCCTCTGGTACCTACGTGTTTTAATGTAGTATTCACAAAGATCTTTAAAAGTCCATGTATCTTTGAGTGTATAGAAACAGTTAGATATCAAAGATAAATGATGTTCTTATTTTAATAAATTATCTGAATTTTGATTATTTATGTGTTTAGGAAGTTTATTATATAGAATAATACCACCGTATTTGCCTCCCTTTTCATACAGGGTAGTCCGATGTTTCACTATAGAAAAGTTCTGTTTATTTCTGGTACAATAATTGTGTTGGTCTTCTACACAATTAAGTATACCTTCAAGGTGCTTTTTAACAAATTCGAGTAAATTAAGAATATACAGGCAAGGTAATGGAAGTATATTGTATCTTTGAAAGATAGGCTTACAGTGTTCTTTTGGCTTAGCATGTGCCATGATTCCAATGACCTGCTTTTGAATTCTAAAAATATTATGAATTTTGTATGCATTACCCCAAAATAGAATCCCATATGTTAGATGTGACTGAAATATGCTAAAATAAATAGTTCGCAAGGATGACTCATTTAGTACTTTCCTAAGTACCTTCATTGCATGCAGAACACGGTTAAGTTTTTTTTTTTTGCTAAGTTCTGCTAGGTGTTCATCCCAGGATAAGTTTCCATTGATGAAAATTCATAAATACTTTGTTGATTTCACATAATCAACTTCCTTGGATTCAATTTTAAGTGTCGTCGGTTGCATATGTTTCTTTCAGGAATGGTGAAAATTGATTATTTGTGTCTTTTCGGCATTTAATACAAGTTTATTTATAGAAATCCAATTATTAAGTTTTGACATAGTTTTAATTATGTCTTCTCTAACTTTATTATAACTACTTGGCTTTAATATCACATTAGTGTCATCCGCATATAGTGTTGACTTAGCGGGGTGAATGTTACTTAGCAGGGTGAATGTAAATCGTTTATATATGAGGAATAAAAGTGGACCTAAGACCGAGCCTTGGAGTACTCCGCAAGTTATTATCTGCTTTCCCGATAAATGTTGCAAAATTTGGTTATTTTCCTTGTTGTGATATGTTATTTCTACAATTTGTTTCCGATTTAATATGTATGTTTTAAACCAATTATAAACAATCCCTCTGATTCCATAGCTTTCTAGTTTAAATAGGAGTTCTTTATGCGGCACTAAATCAAACGCTTTAGATAAGTCAAGGAAACCACCTATACATTTATCTTTGTTGTCCAGATTTTGACGGATTGCTTCCATGAAATCATAAATAGCGGTTTCAGTTGACTTCCCTTTCAAGAAACCATGTTGTTCACCTGTAATCAGGTTGTGTTTTTCAAGGAAGGATCTTAAACGGATACTCATTGCTGTTTCCATAATTTTTGAGAAGGTAGAAAGGAGTGAGATGGGTCTATAGTTTTCTATGTTCAGTTTATCTTCTTTCTTATATATTGGTTTTACTTTTGCAGTTTTCAGGGAAATAAATAAAAAAAACTTATAAAATTGAAAAAAAAAGTTTTGAATAAAGCAATAAAAACTCTATGATCGAGGCATCACCGACTACGGAACCACAGCCGTTAAAGTCAGGTGACTATTTGTTTCTGTTTCCTACTCAATTATTTTAGGTTTGGTTACTATTATATTTTCCTCCAGGTTGGCGAAAACATAAACACATACTGTTAAAACATAGAGAAATAACATTATAATTACTCACCTGATTAATGATTTTCTTCTGGAGATTATTCTTTTATTTTGACCGCTTTTCTAGCAAATACTGTGACATATCAAAAATATTTCATCACACAACTTCCCACTAGCAGGCAACTGCTGCAAAACCATTCGCTGATGCTGTCACTAAACAAAGAACAAGCGCCTTCCGTTAAACCTTGAATGAACAAAAGACAAACGCGTAGAGTATGAAATATACGTATATCTAATAGAGGTATAATGGATATCAATGAATAGACCAAAACTGCTGGAAGCTACAAAATCAAACCTAAATGTCTATTAGACGTATAATAGTTATGGAATTTAGACCTTAGACGTTATCTGGCTCTCTATACCTTCTTCAGATATCTATTATACATTATGTGCTATGTGGGATTACATGCGAGGCACATCATGTTTAACATTCAGTCCATGTGTTAGCTTTCAACCCAGAAGTAGCAGCACCTTTGGCTCCTTAATTTTCATTTCACACTTCCGCCTAAGAGCTGATTTATATGCACGCTTGCGTTGCGCGCTTTGCTTGCGATTAGAGTGAGTAGCCAATTGAAGCAAGTGTTTTATTACGTAATACGTAGAACACGTAATAAAACACGCGTTTCAATTGGCTACGCACCCAAATTACAATCAACACAAACTTTCATGAAATCCAGCCCTAAATTACCGAATCGTGTACGAGCACCATCCAAATACTTTCAACACTAGCTGGATACAAACTTTTGATTATTTCAGTTGTATCGTGTACGCACTCACCCAACTGCTTGTTCAATAATTTGATTCTATATTTATTGAATCATGTACGAAGGTCCCGAAGCAGTAGATATTAGATTACATCAGATCTTTCATATTACACATTTTTAAATATATTTTTCACGCACTATAGTATTTTTTTTAATGCCTATAGGAACGCAAAACGTAGTATTTTGAGGCATTTCCAATTCTCTATGGCAGAAGTAGCTAAACTGCAGTATTATTTACCTTTTTAAACTCTCCTTAAAAACTTTGTTTTAGCTCTTTATACCTGTAATAGTTGTTTTGCCATCATGTATGGGAATTTCTGTATCAAGTAACAACATGAATATGTTCCCTTTGTCTTGTAATTAATAACAAAACAGCCGAATAGCCAAACACGCTATATTGCCAGGAGTGGTGCTGCCATAGATTGTAAGAAAAATCCGCTGAAAAATAGTACCGTTTCTATTTAGGAAACACGTCGGAGATGCCGTAAAAAATCGTACGATCAGTACTTACACGATCAGAGTATGTAAACCATGAGATTGCATACGAGGCATCGTACGATAAATTATATCGTCTAAAGTGGCCTTTGGGATAACAGGGATTTTCTCAGAGTATCAGACATATTTTCTTTGCAGATATTCAGTCTAAAAAGGTTTTTTAAAAACAGTATATTTATCTAGAGCAGTGGTTCTTATCTTTTCTATGTTTGTGGCGAGCTATCTTTTGTATTGAGTTCCCGCGGCACATTATACTTTTGTAGTGCCCTTCCTCGGCACACTAAACAAGTTTTCAACAATGCAGGAGACTGGGCCAGTAATACTTTTTGCTTTAAAAAATTACAAAAATTATAAATTAAGATTTTATTTTACAGTTTAAGATAAATTTAAGCTCATGAATACTTTTTCTTGTTTCTTTTGGAAAATAAATATTGAAAAATTATTTGAACTACTTTTAACAGCAAAATCAAGTCTGAGAAGTTCTGCGGCCCACCTGTTGAGAACTACTGATCTAGAGTCTCTCTCTCTCTTTCTCTCTCTCTCTCTCTCTCTCACACACACACACACAAACACATTTCTTGAACACCCTATGTGAAGAATAAAGTACAGTACCTGCTCGGGTCGTTAACATATTGCTTTTTTCATCATTGTGTTGCGTATAATGAAAGAAATGTATAATTGTCTAATTTGAATTGTTACGATTCATTCGGGAAAGTGGGAAAAACGTCATCAGTATTGACTCGGGCGAGCCTGCATCAAGAATATTGAAAAGCGGCATCTGAAAGCTAGCTGTTTGGTATAGTAGATAACGTATCGAAAACCTAATGCGGTGATCCAGGTTTGATTCCCGATGGGGTAATACTGTTTACGTTTTAAATACTGTACAGCAACTTTTTTTTTGTATATAGAGTACAGTATACGCATTTTCAAATTGTATAAAAAACACTAACAGTTGGTTAGATTAGGGTAGGAAAGTCAAGTTCGGTGTTTCTTTTAATTACCGTAACAACGCGATTCACTCTAGTTTACGGCAACAATGACATAAATATGTCGGAAATACTTTATTTCCAAAATTAGTCGTGAATTGCTGAACTCCTATTTTCGGGAAATGTGTACAATTTTGAAAATTGTTCAAAATGTTGAAAAATGCAAAAGGAAGGTATAAGTCTACGAAGAAAAAGAAGCCATTAATATAATTTGTTTAAACCCTGGCGTTCCAGTTAGTATTCAAACAGGAAAAAACAGAGTTAATTTATCACTCTAAGGAAAAAATCAAGACTAACCGAAATTTGGTTTAAACTAGCGTATCATCTTGAATATTGACAACCAGCGATTGAGAAATGTCATCGACCCGAACAGTAAAGTAGCTACACATCATTATGGTACTCTTGAGGTGACTCGCTTGTGAGAAATCACGAACCAGCCTTCTTCATAGCTCTACTCTAACACAGGATCAATCAGCTTTCCCAGTTTTGTATTAAAGCCTACATAAATGTCTATTTCAGAAACTGTTTTCGTAATGTAAAAGGACTATTAAATTATACTTCAATTATCTGTGGGGTAATCGGTAGAGTGACGGAAAGAAAACAAATGTGAAGATTCCTAGTTCGAATCGCACTGTATACTGAAATCTTATCTCGCTACAGGCTCGATGTTGGTCTACCAACGTTTTCAAAAACATGGTTTGTAAAGTTTGGCATGCAAAGTTTGTGGCAATTTTAGCATCCTTTAACTAGCAAGTTTGCGGCAAGATTGTAGCCTTACAGTGTCAAACTTGCTACAAGTTTACTGTGATAATTGGGAAATCGATCATGTTGGATATATACGTATAGGCGGTATAGGCTCTTTTGTTGAAACCTCCCCGGGCCCTCTGCGTCCCTGTCCGCCACTGCTGCTGTAACAACTTGATTCTTGAAATTTGTACTAAACGTTGCTTGCCGTTTTGTGTACGCACGAGACAAATTTGATACATCAAGTAGTCTAAACTCCGCCTACTAACTCTTATCTTCATAGTCACGTTGGTTACAAGTGTTGTAATTGTAAATAAATAATGAGGAACGAACGTATAAAAGTTTTGCATTAAAATCATTTAAAACAAGAAGCACTAGCTAAAAGCAAAACACTAACGCATTGCGGAGAAAGCGCACGATTCATTTTTTGTTGTTATTCGTCGGCAGCAACTCATTACTTCCGTTCGCTCCGTTCAGTGACCGAGGAACCAGATTGGGACAGTTGTGTGGTTACATAAATATTCAAGATGGTTTTGTTATTATGTTTACTCTCCTTTTTAACATTTTCATTGTCGAATGGTTTGTCAAACGACGTAAATGAATCTCCAGTACCAGTGGTACTATGGCATGGCATGGGTAAGTAAACTTATCATTGGATTATCACGAAAAGTCACTTCAATTAAGGAAAGAATGGATCACAAATAATAAAATACTATGTTATTCACAGATTCGAAAACACGCTGCCAGTTAGAATTCAAACAATTGGAATTTTGTACTTTTCGGCTGTACTTTACAAGACGCATTAAAATCTATACGGCTGCGGTTCCGTAGTTGGTGGTTCCAGGAACATCAACTTTTCATTGCTTTATTCAAAACTCTTTTCATTCCTTATTAGTTTTTATTTATTTCCGGTTTCAGGCACTTTCGTGAACATCTAGCGACAACCACCACTCAAAAAATGTGTTAATCCATATTTTATTCAGTTAAATACGCATCTAGTTGATCAAACTGGAGCCATGAGGAGTAATACTAATTGTCACACTTCGTGCTATGAATGGCACGTGCTGTGTCACAAAAACACTGACAGTATTCTGATCGAAAGAAGAGGTTCGTTTTTTTTTAATTATGCGCGATGCACAGAACAGTATTCCGAGCGAGAGAAGAGGGCATAGATAAAGTTAGGTTCGCTTTTTTTTTATTTATGCGCGAGGCACAGCACTCTTACGCGCCCTAAACCACAATACTGTAGCTCTCACTTTCACTTTAGCGCTAATCTTAGGTTTCCAAGTTAAATATCTCATTCCTCCTGTAAATTTTGCTGAAACACCCCACTCGGAACTGCATCCAAAACTGCGTTACCTACAAGTAAGGAGGAAAACATTTTCCAAGTGTTTTATCTGCTAGATAATGTACAAGGCCTTGTGAAAGTGTCTTTTGGGATGCGCCTCTTAATTCCTGTGCTCAAGGAGCTCAGGTAGTAGCGCGTCTGCCTACGAATGGGACGGCCCGGGTTCTAATCCCGGCCAGGACGCTGAAGACTTTTCTCGCAGTGTTGCTATGCCTGGCGCTCTGGGGTGCACTCAGCCTCCTGTCAAATTGAGTACAAGAGTATCTTTGGTTCTCGTAAGCACTTTGGGAAGGTAAAGGTGGTGTGAGACTGACCACCATAGGTCGAGAATATGTGGAGCGCTCCCCTGTGCACCGTTCACGGCGCGTGCGCACTAGGGTGCTCATATTTCCACATACGGTGACTGTACCAGTGGTTGGCCAAATAAGGAAATCAAGAAATGATATTTATATAATAAGGGAAAAATAGTTTGTTATTTTTCTGTATACAAAGCTTGTGACACCGCAGAATAAGACAAAGAAAAACAGCATGCATTTGTTTCGTTTGACAAGACAATAGACAAATATGTACTTGCACTAGTAGTTGACCAGTTGTAGTAGCCACTTTTGAACTACGTTAACCTAGATCATTGATTCTATTAAAGTGTGGTTCCTTGAACAACGGAGGAATAAATTAATGAATCATTTCGCTGTACCTTCTAGTAGAAATCCACGGGTATCTTGTATTAGTTGTAACTGAATCCTCTTATAATGCGCTCTGCTCTTTTCCAGAGGATTGGGAGACTACAGCGTTTGAGGACTACACTATTAAACCTTACGAAAGTATGAAACGTACTTTGTTTACTACTGTATGCAATATTAACTAGTATTACCGTTTGTTTTCCCCTACTGGTCAAGCATTGGCGCCTGGTCCATTACTGGTACGGTCACCCCATTCTGGAAATTTTACGTTTCCTGCTGTACTGAGATCGTTCATTTCGCACTTCTCTAGCATTATTCTCACTGAAATTGGAAGCACAATAAAAAGAGGTCGTTGACTATGCAAGTTTAAAACATGTAACAGCACTAGTTCCGCAGGGGGATGAACTTTTCACTGTACGCTAATTTTCCACTATTTTTGCATCTGATGATTTAGTTACGCTGTGGTCACCTCCGTACCTATGTTACAGACTGAGCAGGACGTTTGAGCGCGGCCGCTTGGACGCGAGAGATTTGGGCGCAAAACGTTTATCGAAATTGCTTAACCTACCTAAATACTGTAGATTTTAATGTATTTCTTAGCTACAGCCCGGATGTTTAGGCTCTAAACAAACGTGAAAATAGGCACTAGAAATTTCCAATTAGGCCAAAATATGCAGCTGAACTTGTAAAACATCCACAAATAATTTGGCAAAAACTAGACTAACCCCTTGAACACAGCAAAGTTTTTGTACATCACGCAGAACTTCGCACCACCGGTTCAAAAGAAATGGAAAAGGAACTGTTTGTAGAAAGTTGTCTCAGATTTCATAAAAAATAGACGTATATAGGCACTATATATTGAAATAAGCAGAATAGGCAACAAAATTTGCTGTAGGGAGCCTATGATACCCCAAAATAGGCTTCTGTCAAGTTCTCTTAATATCTCTAATGTAAACGAATCAGCATTTTGCGTATTTATAACATTGCATTACTGCCCATTACTACTTATTTGCAACAGAGATATTGGAAAGGAATCAATCCACTCGTGAAAGTGTTTCCGGAGAGTCTTCTTGGAACATCTGAGATAAACTGGAAAGTGTCTGAGTGGTGATTTATATTGCGAATGCAAGTTTTGATATTTCTTGATTAATAATCTGTTTTCACGGAAGTGTCAATCAACAGGAAGACTTGAAATGAGCATTTCATCCACACGCTATCCTGTCTCCACTGGAGTTTTAACCAGTCACACCGTTCCGTTAATGTTTTTGTTTTGATTTGGCGGCTGAGATTGTTCGCTAAAATTAGATTTGCAGATTCGGTCTGAAGTAATTTACCACTAAGCCCAGATGGGACGAGCAGGGATCGAACCGATGACCCCCAAGCAGCAGACGTGAGCGCTCTACCATTGAGCTACCGCGGCCCCTGTTAGCTTTTTGGTATTTGTGGTACAGGTAAGATGCTGGTTGAAAGCCTCACAAGGTCTCTTACCTTCTGTGAGGGTCTCTAGTGTTTTTAAAGTTGGTAGAGGGACGCAAGATCGTTTGTACCGCACGATCTTACGCCGGAGAACCAACTCACACTGCATTTGGTCGACTGTGTGTTCGCGGCTGGTGTTCTCGAATGTGTGTGTTTTCTCGTTCCTGTTGAAGTTAACAGATGCTTCACTAAACCTGACTGGGCAAACCCCTTGCTATTTCTGAGATGCTTGCCGGGTACTCTTTAGCAAATCATTTGTTAAATTCTGGGATACTGAGAAGTTGCGTCCCATCGCGATTGCCGACAAATGGCTGGCCAAAACTGATCTGGCAGATTCCTTACTGTTTCTGAAGCGATGATAGTGAGATCCTTGCCGGGTTCTGTTCAGCAAGCCATTTGTTTATTTACTTGCGTCGGACGCACGAGAATTGTGTCTGTGTGGAAGTGTAGATATTTTTAGAATATTGAAAAATGTAGTCATAGGTTCAGTGATAATAAAAGAGTATTGTTAATAAAATATTTTATTTGTTGTACTTTGTTGCCCGGTTAATACATTAAAACTTGGCCATTGTTAGCTCTGCTAATTGCACAGTATAACAATGCAGTTTGTTTAAACTGAGAGTTCTTTTTTTTAAAAAAAAAACTCTGACAATACTATACACTTAACTTTATTGTAAAATGTCACAGCTAGCGTAACAATTTCATTGATATAGCATCTTCCTCAGACAACTCTAACCAACACTCTGAGGTTGTGTTGATTAGTGTTTCGTCTAAGGAAGATGTTGTTAGAACATTGAAACTGAACGCGTGCTTTGTCTTTATAAAGTTAAGTGCATAGACTTGTTAGCCTGTTTAAATTAAATTAAGTATGGATACAAGGTCTCAATATAATTTTACCTTAAATTTTATAGCGTCAGTATGTTAAATTCCGAAAATAAAAGACGTCATTTGTATTAGCTAAGTCTGTATCATCTGTATGTAGACAGTGTTCGGAAGAATATACGGGGTCCAAACTAGCCATGGCAAGCTACGTTCTATATGAGGGGCAATGTATGAGTGGTCGCGTCACGGGGCGTCATCAGAAATAATGAATATAACTTGTCGTATGTTTGATTAAAACGCAAAGAATATCAGGAAAAGTATAACAATTTTATTATTAATTTCTTATTTGGGTCAGTGCATTTTTCTGTACTAGATTTAAGTTAGCAACTGAATAAAGGAGATGTCCCGAGGAGTATGCTATGATTAATTCAAGAACGGACCGTTAACAACAACAATAGATTGTAATAGAAACATTACTCACATTCACTCTCATATTCAATGCCAAATGTCTGTAACAGAATATCAGAATAAATAACTCATCCGCCTTTCAACGAAAAGACATACGAGACGAAGGTCACAATGGTACAGCGAGAAGTGTGACTAACATCTGTCCACTAATATAAGGCAATATTCACTAATTACTGGAGACCTACAGCACCCAGTGAGGCACGTTTCCAGCTTGAAATATCATCCATGAGTCAACGCATATCGACGTTTTAAGAGCTACAATTGAGAGAAGTATTTATAAATTAGTGAGAGTGGTATAACAACTCCTGTTTCCAAAATATCAGTTACCTACATCCGCTTTTAGAGACTTGTACGTGACAAAATTGAAGAATATTATAATAATTAACTGATACCCATTCTCCGTTTTGTGTGTAATAACTTTGTAACTTCCACTCATAGTAACGAAGTTATGATAATCGCCTTTTCTACGGAAAAGTGTGATCCATCTTGACTGAACAAATTTATATAAAACCTGATCATTGCTCTGATACGCCCTCGTAGTCAGAGACCATCACTCAATGAGTTAACAGTATAGTCTTAAGCTTCACACACACTTATTCAAGACTTTGCCTTAGTGACTGATAGTTACTTCGTTTGTGAAAAATTCAAGTTTACGTTTTTCTGGACTTTAAAATTACTATTTTGAACATTTGTATTATTTCCGTTTCGCTATATTGGATTTATCCTGTTTTGATATAATAGTTCCTTCCAAGAGTTTATTTAAATACAATGAACAGTGTATTGTCCGATTATAGAATTTGTGACCGCTTGTGATGACTAGAAAACTAGCAAGAACTCTTCTCCCAATGAAAGAACTTTATAGTGGTACTACGACCAGCGCCACGAATCATTGTTATTGTGAGAGACAACATCCAGTAATAGGGAGAGTGAGAGTGATGTTTTCTTGTATTATATTTGTTTGTGTGTTGAAGATGGCATTGGCATATCTGGAGTTATGCTATTTTGTATGTGTTAGTTATCTATGATGTAAATATTGGGTTAATGGTTCTTATGGGTTCCTCGTAGGGTAGTCCGGGAGTCATTCACGAGCCTCTGCAGGTAAGAACTTCCGCTCTAACAATAAGACTCGAAACCCCTCTCGCACCGCTATAACCACTGCGTCTCCCAGGCAACTACCTGATCCACAGCTACGGCCCACAAAACAATTTTTATTCAGATAGCTGACAAACTAGTATATCAATCAGTCTGCAGTCGAAACCAATAGCTAAAGTCATAACCCACAAATTGACATGCGGCCCGCGGACCAGCCGTTGCCTGCTCTAGAGCTTTTAAGGATGTTTGAATATACCTACCATCCAATGTGGTTATCTCTGTGTTTGGACAAATTTCTGACGGTCATTGGAACTGAACTCTGTGATATCATGACTTAGTCCTTCCATACAAGCAAGTTGTCGGAAGTTGTAACCCAAAATTTTTGCTCAAACCTATCCAGAGTTTACAAATTCATGGTAATTATTATCTTTCCCTAAATGGAAGTTTAAGTTAATCACTATCGTACCGTCTGCTCTGTTTTATTCAAACTGCGCTAGAAAGTATTAACGTTTTTTTAGTTTAATTTAGGCACAGTAAGGGATGTTACAAGGTCCTAAGATTGAATAAGCTGCTTGACCACAGTGACTATAGTTATTTGTAATGAAACACAGCCAACATCTTTTGTTTATCAAGCAGGTTATTTCATTATTTGACTAATTTTCAACTCTTCCGCGCTTAATCTTTGTAACCTACTAAAGTTGAGCCAGTTAATCGCTCGATTAACCTAAAATTGCAAATTATGACTTCAAAGTAGTTTTTAGGCAATAAGAAGAGAACATGAAGTCAGGATGACTCACATGATGTCGTTTTCGAAATGAAAGGAAATCAGTCGTCTGCTGATGTTCTGCTACATTCTTCTTTTTTTAATTTACGGCCTTTAGGGATCTAAGGTTCAGTCCGGGATAGGGGTGATTAAAGGATTCTTGAAGGTGTTGGCCAGGGCCTATGTTGAAGGTGCACTCCCAGCATTTACCTAGTGTGATGTGACCGAGGAAAAATCTTGGAAAAACTTAAGTCAGGATGGTCGGCCGCTGGGATCGAACCCAGGACCTCCCGAAAGCCAATCCATGTTACATTCGTTTCAATTCCTGTGATTTGAAGTTTCGAAAATATCGTAGTAATTATTCACAAATTTGAAAAAAAGAATAGGTATAGTAAAAAAAAATGCAATATCTGCTACAAATCCAGTCGATATTTGCAGTATATTTTCACGTTCCTTTGAAGTTCCTAGCTTTCGTTTACTTGTAAGAACTATACCAGGGTGTCTACGACCCAGAAAAACCTGGAATACTCAGGGAATTTTATAAATCTGGAAAACTCCAGAAAATTATAATTTATGAGCAAAATTCAGGAAAGTTTATGAGATGGGCATGGTTGGTAAGAGCACTGCCCTGGCAAGGCGGTATGTACGGCTTTGTTTATTTGGGAGTAGACACCATAAAATCTGCAAAACCTAGCCATTATGTTCTTCCATTAGAACACAAATTTGCCAAAATAGTTCTTTTTCTGTTTCTTTTCAAGCGGTAGAGACAAGTTCTGCGTGATGTGCAGAAATTTTGCTGTGTTTAAGGTGTTAGTCTAGCTTTTGTCAAATTATTTGTGGGAGTTTTACAAGTTCAGTTACATTTTTTTTTACCTTATTCGAAATTTCTAGTGCCTGACTTCATTCCCTGAACATCCGGACTCTAGTTATGAAATACATTAAAAAATAGATTCGTAATGAAAGTAATCTTCTCATGATGCAGGTTAAAGGATTACCGAGGTATCGTATTTCACCACTGGTGCCGAAGGGAAGTTGATTCTTCCCATTCATTGAAATTTTAGCAGTATTAATAATGCTTGATTACTGTATCAGCACTTCATTCACTTCTATAATCTTCAGCAGTATTGTAGTATCACTGGTAGTTTATATTTGTTCTCATTCGGTCTGGATGATTCTTTATTACCCATTCTGATCAGTTGTCTGATTAAGTAAAATTCTGTGTAGTATATAATTTATTTTACTTTGTTTTCCTGTCCCCGGTATCTTTGCTGCACTTGTGTATTCCACGTACTTCTAATTAAACATCCGATTTTATATAAAGAGTGTATATATACTATGTAAAGACGAATTAATAAAAATGAAATATGCAAGCTATAACTTGTAAATAATAATAATAAAAGTAATGAAAAATATTACTGGTTGTAACTATCTTTATTCATGTATTTATTCATTACGTAAAAACCTAAATCTAACAATCCTAACTTTTTGAAAAATTTCAAGACCATTTATGAAAAGAACACGGGGTAGATGTGACTTCTACGTAGATATATATTTTTAGTCGTCATTATTGTCATTGCAGGTGATAGTTGCTGTAACCCCTTCAGCATGGGAAGAATCAAAGAAATTATTGAGGAACAAATTCCAGGTGTATATGTGAAGTCTCTAGAAATTGGCAATGGTATTATTGAGGTGCGTATTAAGAGTGGTTTATTCCGTAGTGCTGCTTTATGTGCGTGTTTGTATTTACGTGATTACGTAAATTATAATCTACTCTTCCAGATGTAATGTGTTACTTCATGTTAGTTCTTCCAGAAATTCCTGAAAATGTCACGCAGCATCACAGAAATTTCTGCATAAGTCATTGGGTACCATTTCCAAAATTTAATTAAATTTGGGCAATGGTTTTTGAAATATAGTTCAAAGAAGTTAAATTATAACGAAAAGTCAATTTTTCCTTGCATTAAAGCGTTGATCTTTAATGGACAGTAAAGTTTCATTTTGAAGCTTTGTATATGACATTTTAGATGTTTGTCAGCAAACCAATTAATAGCGTTGAAATACGTGTATACTCAGAAGAATTGGTCGTTCACGCGATCGAGACTTGAACCCGAATCTCCAAATTTTCGATTGTGTGATCTAGCCATTATATGACGGCCAATTTTCTCTGTATGTGGACCATTTGTTGCACCTTAGCTAAACAAGCTAGTTACTAATCAACACACTCCACACATTCGGAGATTTTTTATTGAGGAGTCTCTGCAATTTGTGGAGTACGAAATAATTAGATGTTAATGTCCTTAACACAAAGGCCTTGTGTGTGTTGAGAAATTGTTCGTTTCCATGTCCGGCACTCCAACCGGATCTCCCAGTTTCCGGTTAGGATTTGCAACCATTAAATTACTACAGTATGGCAGGTTTTCTGTGTATTTTCGACATTACAGTGAGAATCTTGTTCAACCGATGTATATACACAGAAAATTGACCGTTCTGTTGTTATCTAATGGTTAGGGCACCCAACCGGAAACTAGTAGATCCGGGTACAAGCCACGGTCACAGCAATGGTAATTTTGGGTATTTTTCAACATTTATAATTACACATTTATCATTCTGAATATACAGGAAATAAACACTTCAGTAATACCGGTTTTATTGTGCCTAGGAGAATAAGGTGTCTCAGTTTATGGAAATTGTTGATAATGGGAAGATCTTGAACTGGTACTTTGTAATGGAATAAATTAGAAACTTAGGGATCATATTGAAATGTAACGTAGCACTTTTGAGTTGCAACCGTTGTGCTCATATAATTGTAATTTTAATGCCTATTTAATATAATCTACTGCTAACATACTGTGTGTTTATATGTTCATTTTATGTATGACGATCGATTGTTTTAAAGGATGCAATGGTTAAAATGCATTGCAGAACTGGATAAGTTTATTAATATGACTTTTTGTGTAGTGTTATGATAATGAAGGTTCAAAAAGTCTTTGTAATATGTTACTGACTAAAAAGTATTGAAAGCTTGATAACTTCAGAAACGACAGATTATAAACGTGTTACTAAATACATGAAGTAGTAATGAATATAGTATGACGTCTATGCACACCGCATATGGGGTGTAATAACACTGAAAATTTAGGAACGGATTTTTGCAAACTGTAACTATAAAGCTTTGTAGAGTATTGTGGATTTCCAGGAGTTTTGTTATTAATAAATTACTTGAGTGTAACTCTTATATTTGAAAGAACTCAGTTGTGTAAAATCCCCCCCCCCCCGTAGTACAAGCGGTAATGTCGGAGACTTCAGTTCAACACTGAGTAGGTACGCGGGCTCGAATCCCGTGATCGACCATCCTGACTGATGTTTTCCAGAATGTTCCTGAGTTTCGCCAGGCGAGTGCCGGGGTGATACATTAAGAAAGGCCCTGGCCTGTGCATTCTCCATCTTGTACCCTGCTCTGTCTCGGCTTGAGCGAAAAGATGCCAAAAGGCCATAAGCCAAATTGAAATTAAGTTGTGTAACGTACTTATAAGATGCAACATTCTAGAACGCAACGCTGAAATTGTCATAAGAGGCAGTGGAAGTTAAAGGTAAACTTGGTATACTCTCTCTTAACTACGAGTACTTCTTTAACCTTCTAATTACTCCTATGGCAGTTTTAATGACTTTCATTTGTTCCTTTTCTAATCACCTGATGGAGAGTAATGGATCGAGTGAAATATTGTGGCAACTGTTTTCTATTAACTTCTCAGATGAACTATTTCTTCGCATGGTCAGAAAAATCACTAGAATTTAATTTTATGCAGCCTTTTTGTCTGTTATATAAGAATCAGCAATTCAACATGGTTTGTTCCTAATCTGATTTGCATACTCGTTTCGTATTTATAAATATGATTTTTATTGATTGAAAGTCTTAATTTCTCCTATTCATGTACTATGTTCGAACACAAAACGTCATTTACGTAGGGAAGATTTTGACTTTATGTATAATTGATGATAACTTCTGTTACTACATCTACATTTTTCCCCTCGTGAGAGGTCCTCAAGCCATTATGTGGTGGATGATACGGACAGTTATACTCCATCACGTCTCAACTGGGAGTCACATGGAAGTTTCCATCCTTTCGGTGGGGTATAATGTCGATATTCTCTGCTGCAAAGTAATTATAAGCAACTGTCACAATGCTCTTCTTCCTTAAACTTTAAATGAAAAATGGTAATGATGATAATAAAAATAAAGAAGATCCTCGGTTATGTGAAAAAGGTATATAAAAATTACAGACTCCAGAGATTGAGTAAACACATTTGCGGACTTGCTTTTTAATTATAAGTTTCTTCGTGTAACACCACTTTACTATGCCCTTCAGTTTGCAGCTGATGCTTTCGTCTGTCGTTGTGGTGGTGCTATATGTCACGGTGTGAATTGTTTGTCTCATTGTGCAAGAGCCTCTTTCACGGAAATTCAAGATCTAAGTAACAAGTCGCTATATGGTTAATATGGTTACCAAACATGAGAAGTGAGTGCACTGCTGTGCATCATGTATTATAGTTGTGTTTTTCTTTTAATTTTGAGCATTTCGGTTCATTAGTTTCGCGGTAGAGAGAACTTGAAGTACGGCCACGCAAAGGCGAAAGAGTTGTTCTTTAATAACACGGGTGGAGTTTGCAGTTAAAGGAAAGCCTTCTTGCTTTTGGTGCAAACATCGATTAATCAGTAGTAGTACGATTCAGGTTTTTCATAATTGAAGTTATTAAACAAGCTTTAGAAAAGCATTATTTACATCATTTGCTTCAGTTAATTGAAGTTTGAGCTCTTTATTAATTTCATGTAATACAGTTGTTTATAAAGGATTCCTTTAGTGTGAATAACTTATTCTGAAAATTTGCTTTCTTTTAGGACATGGAGAATAGTTTCTTTCTCAACGTTAATACTCAGGTAGAGCAAGTATGCCAACAGTTAGCTAGCGATGAGAACCTTACAAATGGCTACAACGCAGTAGGATTCTCTCAAGGAGGACAGTTTTTGTAAGTATTACACAGGGTGGAAAAAAAAAAATTTTTGATGATTTTTTTTATTTAAAGCAGCCGTTTCTTCTTTCATAATACGTATCGTAAACTAATAAATAAAAAAATACTTGGGAAGTAGATTTAAGTGTAAATGGCTCTCGTTTAATGGATAAACTTCCAAATTGAGATTGAATTTACACCTCATTATCCTTGTTCGGTTCAATTTTTACTTAATTCGTTAATTAAATTATGTATTTGTAACTTTTAGGAATTTCGTTCAGGTAAAGCATGCACAGAGAAGTCCTCCATGAACTCATTTGAAGGTATTATGTTGAAGTCTGGTACTTATCTGGTGAAACGGAGAAAAAAACTTTTTTTTCCCTTAAGAATCACTGGTCGCGGAATTGAAATCAATGGCCATTCGAATTTGAAGTCAATGTTCTACCAACTGAGTCACTGCCGCTGAGCAGAGGTGCCAAAAGTAGTAGTGTAAAACCCTCTAAGAGGCCTGAAAATGACAGTAAATCGTGGCCAAATACAGCTGCTACTACTACAATAATAAGAATGCAGAGCCAAAGTATTAGAAACTTGTATCTAGGGTTGTCAGAATGTGGCCTTTTAAAGCAAGGTGGGTGGCCAAGATCTTTTGAACAAGACTGTTCAATACAAGGTACGGACCACCGCACTAAACTTTCTTGTTCCCATTAATTAAATGAAATAATACTGTAGTTATTACTAATATTACTAAAACATTTATTTATGAAATATGAACAAAATTCCCGGAGAAGTTTTTGAGAAAAACACACATTTTTATTTTCACCTTTTACTAAAACTACTCTTATTAGGAGTAGGAAGAAAATTTGAAAAACTATCCTAGATAATCTTACAAAACCTTAAGTTTAAACTTTGGTATCGATACGTTGAACGGTATGACCTCTACGCAGTGGTGATTTCAGATTTCCCACGGGGGCTACTTCAATACAAGGGAAATGAAAAATAGTACTGTGATTATACTGATAACTGACATTGATGATTAAAAGATACGAGGCTCTGGGCGTGGGAGAATGCAGTAGCTCCAGGAGCAGCTTGTTCCCCTCTTGTCGCCGCCTGAAATCATCATTGCCTTTAGGTGGGTGTACGTATTTACATCGGGACGGACGAACAGAAGGATAGGCATCTTTTTCGGAATGTAGGGCCCATGAAATGTGTAAATCAGTTGAAATCTCGAATTCAGATTTTTCACGATCACAATCACTTTCTTCTGTCCTGTCGACACTCGAAACAGTGTTGCCAACCATTTTTCTGTCAGGTCCCTACCTACTAAGAAAATTGTCCCTAATATTAATCAAATGTCCCTATTTCCATGTACGTGTACCATGGCTACCGTTATTGATCAATGTCGATAGCAGTTTTATTAAAGAAAATGCTAAAAGAATAGAGCTAAAAATCCATATAATTTAACAGAATTTCAAAATCCGTCCCTACTTTCGTGAAATATGCCTAAAATATCCCTACGAGTAGGGAGGGACATGTCCTTACGGTTGGCAGCACTAACTCGAAAGTACAAATCGGGATATTCCCGGTCCTGAGCGGGACTTTCCCGTTCCAGATCGGGAATAATGAAGAAAATAAAAAATCGGGATTATCCCGTTCCGTTTCTTCGGTGCTTGTACTTCGACGTGTCGCGCCGAGGATTAGTACATTAGTTGGAGTTCGTCAATAATAATAAAATAGCACGCATTGTTTACGTTTTTACTCGTAAAACTTCGACTTTTGAATTCAATGGGAGGCCGCAAAAAAGACTCTGTATGGACTCTTACATAATTTTGCTTAATACTATTGTGTGCATAGTAAGATTATAACAAATTTATGAGCATCTGGTAAACAAAATATTAAAATTATACAAATATGGAAGTTCCAGAGTCTGTAATAAATCTAGTATCATTTATATGGAGAAAATCTTTTGTTATAAATCTTATGCATTAGTAAAAGAACAAAAAAACGCATTTCTGATTTTCACTTTAAAGATTTGAAACCTTGATTTAAATCAAAGATTTTTATTATAAAATTCAAGTGCTTTAAATCAAATCACCTGAACTATTACATTTATTAGAGTGCTTGATAATGGTTTTGCATTATCACAAGAGCATTTGACAGGCATGAGTTAAAACTGTGAGAAAAACAAATTGGTTGCACTGCAGTAGTTTTAATGGATACAGTTGTTAGATTTATTTCGTATAGAGCTCGTTGTTAAGGCATACTGGCTTTTTTATTTCAGAATGTGAGATTCAAGCTAATCTTTTGTGATTGATCTTGTGCTGCAACAAGGTTTACATTTTTAGCTAGGCGTAGAAAATTCAAAATATGACTTTAAAATATTGTTAGAAAGTTACAAAGTATGTCCTTTACTACGCATTTTACAAAATTATTATTCTGTAAAAGCATTGTCTAAGTATTCTGTAAATTCTCTGAGAAAAAGTGGAAATAGCAAAATTCCTCTAAATTAGTAGTACAAGCATTATTATCACATAAACACTGTGTGGTAATGAATGTAATTTTATACAATGGTTTGGTCAGATTATGATCTAAAGCTAAAATGTTGTGAAAGTGTGGGCTTATGTGACCAATTGAAACGGGGTCATCATCTTTACGATAGCTAGAAATGTGTTTTAATTAATTAGACATGGAAAAGCTGCCCCAAGATAAAAATGACGTCAAACATTCGAACCCGAATGATTACTATAGTAAATCGTACAGGAGTTGTAACTATTGCAAAGCGATTGCGGATGTTTGACTATTTGGTCTCATTAGCGGAACTTTCCAGTTCGACCTTACCGTTGGAGATCATCTGACTGAAGCAGAGTAGGACAGACCAGAGTTAATATATCCGCTTCTTGCACACAGTTTTAGAATGTTAAAACTATATGACATATCGAACCACGTGACAAAGCTGAAATGACCACTCTGGTCTACAAGACAGGTGCTGAATTTTTAACTGATTCTCAGTACCACTTGGGCTGCTTCTCTCTTTGTCTTCTACTATTGTATGGCTCTGAAAAAAAGCGAGAAAGAGAAACTTGTGTGGGAATGGGTGCACTGCAGGCTCTAAAGTCCATCCATAGCAAAAGTCAAGTAAAATTACTTTTTTAAGTTACTAAATTGTGAAACTAAGTTACTGACACTAAAATTGTTTTTCGTTTTGCTTTTCAGGAGGGCTGTAGCACAACGATGCCCATCACCTTCTATGTTCAATTTGATATCAATAGGCGGTCAACACCAAGGAGTGTATGGGTTACCGAACTGCGTCTCTCCAGAACATAAGTGGTGTGATTACGTTCGTGAACTTCTGAATCTGGGAGCTTATATTGGGTAAGAGAAAAGTTCAATGTAGCGAATAACGATATGATTTGAATGCTTTTTAGCTATAGACTGAAATGTCACTTCTGGAAAGCAAGTTCAGTGTCGTAGTCGTTTTAGTTTTTGACAGTGGTGCATTTTTTATGTTTCACCTGTTCATATTAACATACCCTAATTTCGTCTGTTTTAAACCGATGGTTCATAGTAGTTGGATTTCGTTTGGTATAAATTTTGTATGAAGATTCGTTCGTTTCTTCTTCACTTAAGATAAAGTTCTTCACTATTTTCTGTCTGAGGTTTTCCGAGGGGTCCCCATTTCCACCGTGCGAATGCTGCGAATTAACACACCTTGAATTAGCACTAGTTGCACTACCATCTCCTTGTTTGACGGACAGAGTTTAAGTTGTGTGTACAGTAACTTACGATACTTTACTGAACCTTTTCTCAACTTCTATTTTGTATGAATTTCATCATACGAAATTAAGTTTTGCATTTATTTTTATTTTTAATTGCTGTTGATGTCTATACAGTCATGTGTTCGTTTAAGTATTGGACCTACGTCTTTGGTTTAACTGGGCTTCTAACCACTCGTTAAGTGTACCCCCACCGAACTTGAATTCGGGAGCACTTGGAAAAATTTATATTGTATAAAATTTCAATTAAATTATGTGACATAATGCACATAATTTAGAAATATCTTTGTCGCAGTGCCACTAAAAATATCTTTGTTCCTTGAAACAAACTTCGTAATTATTTTTCTTTTTTTCGTTTGACTTCTGTGCTAAAAGAGTACGTGGTAGCTTCTTAAGCATACTGATTGCGGTTGTTTGGAAATCGTATGAATAGCGCAGTAAATGGAACTTCTGTTGGACCAGAAAGACGTGAGAGAACTGATAGTCTTGTCCTGACGCTGTCCTTTGTATCCCTCTGCTTTTGAAATGGTGAAAAATTTATCCTGGAAATTCCAACAATAAGGTTCCTTAATGTCTGATAAAATTTTTCATCCCACTGAAGCAGTGGTGGTTCCGATAACGATTACTCTCCTTCTTCTGTTGGATCTTGTTGTGGTTTGTTCATTTTGGATTGTCTGACTGACCATCGTGACTGCAATTTCTGAAATCGCATGGTCAAGTGCTTGTGTGATTAACTTCTGACAAATCAGCAATGTGCTCTCAAAACTCGGCTCGATAAAAGCATCTACAACTTTCAAAGACTGACATTTATTGAAGCAGAAGTACGTACTGTTCTTGTCTACGAATGATATGTAGCTTGAAATCCTACGTAGTCAAGTGGTTAAAGTTTTGCTTTCTGTAGAGGATAAATTGGCGATGGGATGTCGTTGCGCGTGACAGCCAAGCAGTTTAGTGTGGTTTTGTGACTTTAGTGTTTAGCACTGACTGGCATTGTAGTTAACAAGTGAACTAATGTAAACTTAGGTGGTAACGATACTTGTTTCACGATGAAACGACCTGTAAACATGTCACAACCAGGCTGAAATTTCACAGGTAAACAAGCTGTGTTTTGCTGGTCAGAAATAAGTATTCCAGGAACTTCAACTTTTATTGTGCATTTCTTTGTGGATCACCGTACTGTACGTAGTCTTTGTGTGGAAGGAATTAACATCTAGAATTTATTTCGGTAATGACTGCATAATAGGTCAAGTTTCTCCTTGAAATTGCCCAACGTAGTAAGTTCCTTTGCTTTTTGATTCTAGCGGACATGAACTGGCTGATCTGAGACTTGATCGTCTTTTAAGGAGGACGAGGGGGGGGGGGGGGAGGAGTAGTCTCTGTGCAGAGAAGTTGGTCATATCGCTGACTACTCACCTGGCAAGTAGACACATACGTTCCGTTCGATTCCCAGTATATTCAGCAATCAATTACTGTGTATATTTTCCAAAAAATTAAATTATTTTTGTTTTTGTTGGCACCCTGTGACGAAGCAGAATTTTATTTGTAATATGTAAATAGTAGCGGTTTTAAGTTTTCAGGGCATATGCATGATTAGGCACATGGGCCACTTGTGGTACTCTTTCATAGTCTGCATTTTGATCCATTCATATTACTGAAATTTTGCTTTGACATACATTTCTTACCAGAAACTAAGTTTTCTTTTGTTTTGGTAGTAGTATGAAACAAGCTCATGTATGTAGGTGATTAAGTTAGGATGACTTAATCACTTCTTTCAAACTCTTTTATGTAGGTGGTAAGTCTTGGATGAAAGTGCGAAATATAGGGCAAAGAAACACGTAATTCAGAGATAAGGGACAAATCATTGAGTAGAAGAGAAACGGAAATTAATAATAATAATAATAATAGGAGAATGCTGAATTTTCTGATAAACAAATTCACATAAAGTTACTTTATCTTGTGAAAAACTAATTGACGTTACTTCTCGATTACCACGTACCACCGAATAAAACACGCATATTTTTATATATGAGTTATTCATGGAAAATTAATTTTTTTCCAGATTAGGATTTATAAAAATCCCTTTCGGTAGGCCTACAGGCTGAGGTAGATTTCGAAGTTTCGCTGGGAGCCGGGACTCGCCCCCCAACTTCAGTGCTTTTGAGAGGATGCGCCTCCTTTATCTTAACCAAAATCTCCGTGCAGCACTACACCACCACGGAGTACATCTTCACCCTCCCACGGTTGGCTGCGCCCTCAAAGGGAAGATTTGCCCCATTTATTGTAACCTACTCCTGGTCATACACCTTCATTGAAAATTTCGTTTCTCTACCTTCAATGATTTGGAAATTGGGTTTTTGGGGCGGCCATTTTGGATCCAAGTTGACGACTTTTTGAAAGTTTTCTTATTTTGTCGTGACCTACTTGTGATAGTACAACTTCAAGTAAAATTTCATTTATCCAGCTCAAACGGTGTGCAAA
>JAGDQP010025453.1:0-26895 GCA_022664845.1 Lepisma saccharinum | reverse complement strand
CTCTCCAGGACCGCACAAAACAGTTTTGGAGAAATTGAATCTCCTTGTCTTACCCCTTTTCCAACTTTAAATTTTTCACTGTCTTGATGCATTCTAATGACAGAAGTGGCAGTCGAGTAAATGTTTCGCAGTAACTTGATGTATGCACTTTCGATGCCTTGATGTTCAAGTGATTTAAGTACTGCTGACAAGGAGACTGAATCGAAAGCTTTTTCAAAATCTATAAATCCCAAACATAGTGGAAGTTCATATTCATTAGTCCTTTACTTCATTCAATGTTTGTATGTGGTCCATTGTGCTAAATCCACGACGAAATCCGGCTTGTTCCCTTCCCTGGTTAAAATCTAAGTCTCGTTCAATACGATTCAAAATAACTGTCGTCAACATTTTGTATAGGACTGACAGTAAACTAATTGGTCTGTAGTTTTCGACGCGTTCTTTGTCCCCTTTCTTGTACAACAAAATGATAACGGCATTGTTCCAACTTGAGAGTATTTCTCTCTTCCTCAGGCACATCGAGAATAATTTAGCAACTTCCTCTTTCATTTTTTCACCTCCCCATTTAAACATCTCTGCTGTGAGTCCATCTTCTCCTGGTGATTTTCCGTTCTTCATCCCTCGAAGTACTTTATCCACTTCTTCTTTCATTACGTCTGGGACATCTACATCAATTTCTTCTGAGTCTTTATTTCCTAGCTCTTCCTCTACAATTACAATTCTGTGTAGAAATTTTCAAATATGTTTATAATTTCTTCCTTATTTCGTGTTACGTTCCCGTCTGGTCTCTTAACTGCAATTATTTGCTTTTTCCCTATCATGCATGAGCTGCTGTTTGGCTTTCTTCAGGCTCTTGTTTTCCTCGATTGTATTTCTAACAAGATTTTCGTTATATCTTCGTACATCCTCTCTTATTTTCTTTCTTACGGCTTTATTTAGTTCTATATACTCAATCCTCTTTATGCAATTTTCCTCTTCTTTCATTTCCCTTTTTTGCTTCATCAAGAGCTTAGTTTCTTCTGAGATTTTGCTCTCTTTTTTCTTTCTGGTACCTGCTATCTCCTTGGCTGTTTCTCTTATTATCTCAGTCAGTATTTTATTTCTGCTATCGATGTCTTCTTCATCCTCTAGCTCTTCCAAGGCGCTGAATCTGTTGCTTAGTTCTATCTCGAATGTCTGTCTGTGTTTTCCAAGATTTTCCAGATCTAAAACTGACGGTTTTCCTCTGATAAGCTTCTTTCTCTCTAGTCTAGTATTTAGTTTCAGCTTACATCTCACCATCCTATGATCACTCGAGATTTTGAAACTGTTCAGAACAGACACGTCTTGCAGAATTTCCCTGTTTATTATATATATATATAAATGTCTGTGTGTGTGTTTAGATTGATTTTAAATTAGGAAACTTTGTTGTGTAACACTTCTAAATCGTTTCTGTAACTCCCCTGCATGACAGTTTCTTTGATATTAATTAGTAATCTTTCCATACAGATTCTCAACTTCCTTTTTCTGCTATATATTATAATTGGAATTATGTTAGTAATATTTCTTCGTTCCTCTTTACTTTTCGTTTTCGTTTAGCAAGTTGACTACTGAGCTTCTTAGATTAAAAGTAAATCTACGACGATAAGTTAGCAAATATTTGTATTTTGATTTACCTTTATTTATTTATTTGACGATTTCCAATGGTAACACAACAACAACTTTGAGAAAGAATTGACCCTATCCTTATTACAGGTATATCCCAGCATTTGCTTGGTTGGATGCTTTGTTTTCTCTATATTTCAAAATTTCTCTGTGTTTCATGATTATCCGATTGTCTTTTGTTATTACTTAAGATTATTGCAGACTCGTAAAGTGTTCTCTAATACAAATAATTTCCTTCAATATACAGATTCATTTATCCGTCACTTCCAATGCAATGTTGTCTATCTCTTATACACAGTGATGCAATACCTGCTGCTCTATAACTCCAAAGTTTGGAAGACAAATATTTGGTGAACCCCGTCACAGATTTTATATAAGCATATACAAACTTCTTTCGGTCTAATACTGATTTTTCTCTTTTATTTTGGTTCGGTACTTCGTATATTTGGGCTTTATTTCATATATTACAAGATATTCTTTGGAATCTGAAGGTTGGTATTATTCTTAGTGGATTGAATGCTGGTTCTTTAATACCCAGCATTTAAAAGTTGTTTTGTTTTGTTATTTAATGTATTTATTGTTTCATTGAAGACAGGGATCTGAATCTGGGTCTTCTTTACTACAAGGAAAACACGGTTATTCTGATCCACAAGGCTTGGTCAATGTGATATACTTTTCCCTAGAAATAGATGGAAATAGATGACATACTTCTTCCTCATACTCATGATGTTTTAACTTGACTATTAACTTACCTGGTTCTCTCTTTTACGCTATTGATAAATCTTCCTTTTAGTGTGATGAAAAAGTACTTTTAAACACTGAATCTTTGCTCAGGTCTTCGCTTTGGTCAGGTAAAAAAATACAATTGGTGTTTTTCACAACTTCATACGTGGAAGAAAATTGCCCATAACTCTTTCTTATAACAAAAATTTTCGTCGTAAATATAATTTATGATTTTAACGCCAACTATTTCATTTTTTCGTTTTTTATTATCAAACTGAATCCTTTGCATTCTTTAACACCTTCTCCATCTTTGTTTGACAGTACATATTTATGTTATGGATGTTTGTCTTGTGATACATTCAGAACAGTTGATGTTCCCGAAAAAATATGAGGTCGAAAAGTAATAAATGTTTCCCTCTTTTAATTTATAGTTCTTGACAATTTCTCATTCAAATTACTGTTCCAGTAGCAATATAGGTATGGGTTTCTGACATATCTGTTTTGTTGTCCAAAGATTTACAATAGTCGTGACAGATTCATACAAATATTGATGTATTTCTTATTCTATTCTATACATCATCGAATGTCGTAGTATGCTTCATTTCTATATGCGTTTTCCTGTTATTACCAAGAACACAAAGTAATAATTCTTCGAGAATTATATCATATAGAACATATAACTGCGTATCTCATAGATTGTGATAAAGCATGTTATAATGGGATTGTATAAATAATAGCTACATGCTACTACTTAAATAGTAAATTAAACAAAACTACTAGAAGGAATCAAAATCCAATACTACTACATAACATTATTCTAATAATACATAATTGATTTGAATACGAACTCATTAGTTATATGGATTTTTTAAAATATAACAGTCCATACAAAATTCTAAATGTATCTCAATAATGCAAATGTTTCAAAATGAAATATATATGATTGATATGTCAAGAAGTAGATACATGATTTTTCTGCTTCTTACTGGTATTAAGACTACAGCTTTATAATTACTCTCGTTATATTGTTGCTTCTTTGACATAAAAACGTAACTTGAACAGATACCAAAATTTGTAATTTGCAAGGTTGTAAATATGTCAATATCATTTGTGACAATTTCACTTCTATGCTTGAATCGCCCTAATATAGGAGTCTATAATAATCTAGAATTCATATTCTTTAACATTATCTACTTATACTTTTAGTGATGTTTTCATTACAAAGTATTGCCTTCTATGGGAAGAGAATCAAAATCTAACTTGGTTTAGTCAACACAGCCTATAAGGTGCTTGTTACTTTGGAATAGCAGACTAATCTAGAAGCTTGTTGGATTTACACATATATCACACAGTAACAACTGATAACGCGAATGAGATCCTTAATATGCTAAGTGCAGACATATTTGGGATATGCAGTTCTGGAGATAGTAGCTGCTCAGTTTTGGAAAAGTAGTAATGCGATGAAAATAACTACATGGAAAGTAGCTGGGCCTGAATAGGATAATAGCTATAGCAGCAAAAGAAATGTGGTCCTGAATACGAGACGTACTTTTGCAACTTCTTTCTGTGGCGGGCTTGACTTGAAAATAGTGGCTTTGATTAAAATAATTTGACATGACTTTGTTTTGAAGAAGAAGTGTTAAGTTGAGATAGATACTCATTTAATAGTCTAAAGTAATTGCAAAAAAAAAGTCATTTTAGCACATTCGTACAAACATTAAATTTGTCTTTATTTGAAATAGATCCAACGTTACTTCAAACTTACACATTTTGTTTACCATTACATAAATATTCAAGAATTTGTGGAGCTGAAAATAAACCAAAACTTTATTTAATAAAAAGCACAAGTCCAAATTTAATTTAATAAATTAGAATACAATCAACATTTCAACTGTATAACACGGCTCTCAAATTATACATTTACTTCCATAATAGCAAAATGTACAAGTACCAGGTGTATGCATAAGTTTTTGCCGGGTTTTGTGGTAAAGAAAACACGTAATTTTCAAGGGAAATTAATTTTGTTTTATTCAAAATATTGGCCATCGGCTTCTACACATTTCGCCCATCTTTCAGGTAATTGATGCATTCCATGCCAAAATAACTGCATGTCTTTTGCGGCAAACCATTCGTAGAGCAATTTTCCAACGTCTTCGAAATTGTTGAAATGCTGCTCTGCGAGCGCGTGCCCCATTGATGCGAAGAGCTGATAGTCAGATGGCGACAGTTCTGGGGAGTACGGCGTGTGCGGAAGGATGTCCCATCCAAACGATTTCAAGGTGTCTTTCACTGGTTTTGTTGTGTGAGACGGCGCATTGTCGTGTAACACAATCACTTTGCCATGTCTTCGGGCCCATTCCGGTCGTCTTTCGATCAATGCGTGATTTAAATTAATCATTTGTTGGCGATAGCGTTGTGCATTAACGGTTTCGCTGGGCTTCAAGAGTTCATAATACACAATACCGCTCTGGTCCCACCAGACACAAAGCATGGTCTTCTTGCAGAAGCGATTTGGCCTTGGTGTTGAAGGACCGGCTTCACCAGGTAAAAGCCACGATTTTTTCCGCTTCGAGTTTTCAAAATAAATCCATTTTTCGTCACCCGTCACAATTCGATACAAAAAGGATTTTCTTTTGTGGCGTTGAAGCAGCATTTCACAAGTGACTTTGCGATTTTCCATTTGACGTTCATTCAAATCGTGTGGGATCCATTTACCCAGTTTATTGATCTTCCACATTGCTCGTAAACGTCTGCTGATTGTTTCTTGTGACACATTTAATGCTTTTGCCAATTGCTGTTGAGTTTGAGTTGGGTCATCCTCCAATAACACCTGCAATTGATCGTTTTCGCACTTTTGTGGTCTAGCCGGACGCGCACTGTCTTTCACATTGAAATCACCACTTTTAAATTGTCGAAATCATGGCCCACATGTTCTAGTCAATGGAAGCGTGTTTACCACGTCATATGTTTCTACCAGCACACGGCGACTTTCAACAGCCTTTTTCTTTTGATTAAATAAGAAAAGCAATGCGTGCCGCAAATGTTCTTTTTCAGGTACAAACTTCGACATGATCACTGAACGATAAAACAAAGACGCTAGTGTTTGGCGGACTCAACTTGTGTGTGTTTGTAGTTTAATGTCAGACGAACAAAATGAGGTACGTGTCAAATGAATACACTGCGTACTTTTCGCTGGCGCCATCTCTTAGGTAAACCGGAAACTACTTATGCATACACCTGGTAGTCTGTTTGGTTTTCCTCCCACAGTAGCACACAAACGTATTTTGAACGTTATGTTTTGTTTAATTCGTTGATTAACCGATATTGGTTGAAAAAAGTACGTTCAATTTTGATACATATTTCAACGGACTTAATATTGTTGATAAGATATTAATATGACGTGGATTCAACTGTTATTTTCAGCTGTGGTATAGATTTTGTTTCATGGGATTCATTCAAATTTAGTTGAATAAAAAATGAAATAAACGCTGATTGAATGCCATTAACTATTATTTTGTGTTCTCCTTTGTATATTGAAAACATATTGAATTTCAATCTACATTCAAACAAAAGTTAGATTTTGTTAATATGACGTTAATGTGACGTGTTTTTAACTATTATATTGAACTATGCCGTTAATTACGCTTCATATATGTCTTTCCAAGTTAAAATTGTGCTCAAAAGTGAAGGGAATTAACTACGTCTATCATGTTTTAGTTTGCTTGATCGTCCAGTTCTTCAAAATTACCTTCATTCTTATTCTTACCTCCATATGATGGTGGACCAACACGTCTGGATTTGTTACGACTGCGGTCAAGGCTATTCGTATGTGTTTTACTCCAGATAACTTCAGCGTAACATAAAAGGAATAGTAAAAGAGTAGTTCTGAAAACGACTTCGTAAACGATCGGTTAGTGTGACGAGCTACCAAGGACAAGTGCAGAAAGTTTCAGTTTCGAAACTCACAGCAGACGGTTGGAAAATTTACTAAATTAATATATCATCATGAAAACAATGGACATAACCCAACTAAATATGTATACAAATAGACAGCAGCCAGCAACTATGCTCTGTTATGGCCAACTGAAAAAAAGTTTGAACAGGTGGGTATAAACATCGGCTTCATGACGGTAAACTCGACCTTTATTCTAAACGTTGATTTCAACTTATTTCTCAACTATTATTCAACTTCAAATAAACCTCTGAACAGGCGGACATTTCGGTATATATACTACGTTTCAGTACTAACGTTTATGCACGTATTTTCAACGTATGTGTGCTACTAGGGTCAGTTGTCACAACTACTATAATAAAATATCGATTTTTGACTTTCATTCTCAACACAAGATATCAGAATGCTCTCAGTTTTCTACTTTTCAGTCAATATTGTCTCCAGTTACCTGAAATATACAATGGTATCTTTAACAATTTGTAATATACAAAGACCTAACATGGCCAAGTAACCAATATGACCTATTCTCTGTTTTCGTTATGATGCGTGTTAAATCCGACATATTGTGTAGACGATGTATAAAGAATGTTTTAAACAGAAGTCGGTAGATGGAGTCGCCAGTGTTGTGGACAATACAGGGTAAAGGGAACTAATTTCAAAGCTTTGGTACGTCATTTTAGGTCCGTGTATCTTATTCAAAACTTTTAAACCACAATGCGTCTGTTACATTTGCTTACGACAATGCATTTCTGAGAAAATCCGTCACATATTTGATTATGTAATATAACCCCGTCTGTTTTTCTTTATGTTTTTGATCTAAAGTGACGGCGTCGTTCTGAAAATCATTCTGATGGGGTAAACTTCGATAGTTGACGTTCATATCCGTTTCTGAAATAATAGTGTGTTCTGCAACCTTTCAATTGTTCTGTTCTTTACTTAACCTAGAGTAGTGTCACTAGTTGATCGTTCTGGGGAAGTATCCGAAATCAAGTCTACAGAAGTAGAAATTGTTGGTTTTCAGATTTTATAAAATTGTCGTGAAGATTGTTTTTACATACACGAGGAATAAGTTATAGAATATAAAAAATCGCCATGCAGCGTCGCACACAACTTATGGGTATATCAGAATTTATTTTATAATATGCATTTTATTAACTCTTTCCATATCAATAACGATGTTGTGTTTGACGCTAGAACCTTCATGAATTCGGCTAAACACCACATATTTAGGTGTACTATGCGTTACATGCAAATGGGCTCTTGAACAGCATTGTTTTAGGTTAGTTTATCGAATATATAATAAATGTGCAACACACGCTTGTGTGCAAAACACATGCTATAAATTGAAGGTGGCTAGTGGAACAGTATTTTTCAAATTCCAAGTATTCAATAGGTTCATTCATACTACGAACTTATAAATTTGATGCGCAACAAGCTCTAAACTAATTTATCATTAACATAAATATTATATATGTATCATAAATCTTCTTTGTTATCTCTTTCAATTTTCTGCTAAAAATATATTTTCTTGAAAAAAAAATAGCAAATCTTGATTTTCTTCATCTTCATGAGTGAAGGTTTGGGTACACTGGACGAAAGGTGATACGAAAATATTTCTTAAAATATGGAAAATCTTTATTGTTACGATTTATAACAGGATTGATAACAACTGAGACGGTTCTTTCTTTGTTAGTATTAAAGACGAATAGTCAACTTTTTAATAATAAATGTTCTTATTTTCCAGTTTTGAAACTAAATCAATTAAAACTCTTCTGTAAAGCAAATTTATGGTTCATATATAATTTTTATAATAAGAACTGCAAGCAAAAAGCTTTGCTAAGCTTTACAATATTTTTTTTTATGTTCTGAAATTAATATCGAAACCATTTTACAATATTAAAATCAATTTGAAATTAATAACCAATTAGTCCTTTCTGGAAGGTCATAAGATAGATAGTATATCTGACTAACTTGCTTCACTTTAAAAATGAATAACGTGATCCTCTGAAATATTTCATAATCTATATTTCTATTTTTTCGTATTTCTGTGCAACACTAGTGGTAAAGTGCATTATAGGAAATCATAAGCATGATAAGTTTTCTATAGACTACGTTATAATCATTTAGAAGAAGTACGTTCTACTATTTTAAAGTTATTCACGTACTTATATTAGTGCCTCATAACCTTTGTTTCTCTTGTTATTGTTAATGGCGACTTTCTGACTTTACCTTTCGCTTAGATAAGTAACACCATAATATTCTACTTTGAGATATCTCTATAAAGTTAAATAGTGGCAACAACCCACTTTCGTAATAATAAATTGAAATGGCTTTTGCTCTGAAGTGCAATTTATTACCTCCACTTTTGCATGCTACGTACTTATTAAGAGGAAAATGAGGTTCCCTGTTTCATTGGTCGTTGTCATTTTTCTTCCGTTTTCAACCTCTTATGATAAATGTTACTTTCACTGCATTTCTCCACCCTACCTTTGGAATTATTGTACGCTGCTTTCCTGTAATTATACTCTGCTTACAATTTGTATCCACAGGAGGTAGGCGGATTCCCACAATTTGAGAAAGAGGTGGAGTGAGTGAAGCATTGTTCGCAAAATGGCAGAAATGAAAGGGGAGTTTACTGGGATTAAAATCCTTCAATTTCTTCAACATATTTAAGTTAATCGTTAAATGAACACAAATTGTTGTAGCACTATGTATCCGTGATGGACAGGACGTGCAAGGGGATATTATCTAATTAAGAGAAAGCCTGTAGTTATTGTAAATAAATATTAATACGGAAAAAAGTTAATATGTTACAAAACAATAACAGATTAAGTTTCTCGTAACATTCATGTAAATTGTGAAAGACAATTAAGTGATCACAAAGCTCTTGGAAGCTTCAAATCTTTCTGAAGAAACGAAATAAAAATGAAGCTAATTATTAACTTGATATGTTTAATTTCTAGAAATAATTCTACGTGTATGTTTACACAGAGTTTCCGCGAAATAACGGCGCAAACTTCGGAAGTGATTTTTTACACCAAACTAAAATAAAAGTTCAGAAATCTGATTACATTCCGAGATACAAGCACTGAAAGTTACGGCGGCATTGTTACAAATGACGTCATAGCTCGACACATGATGCCCTAAGCGGTGTCGGCTTAGCAAATCACAGTCGAAGTAGTATGCTACCCGATATACACCTTTAAGCAACGTTTTTGATTGAAGGAGTGCTGCATAGACCTAAGAATTTAACTGTCAAAGAATTAAATGGTTTAATAAGGCAAGGTTAGAAATATCTAAGCTTCATTCGCCAATCATAAACATACTTAAATAGATGTATTGAGTACCACTTTGAGTGTGATTTGTTGGGCCGACTCGCTTACGTCATTGCTTGTCGAGATACGACGTCATACGTGCTTAGCGCAACGAGACGAGATTTATGCTGCCTCACCTCGAAAATCTTTTGCCCAGCAAGTAAGTGTCTCGTCTCGAAAATACGTATATTGTATACTATGAATGTTCTGTCTCATCTCGTTTTCTATAGACATTTCTGTGTCTAGTCTCGTCTCGTGGACAAAACTATACATGCCAATCCGCCGTAACTTTCAGCGCTTGTATCTCCGAAACGAATCAGATTTCGGAACATCTCCCGATGTTTTCACCATTATATCAGGGAAAACTTGTATAAAGTACGTCGTTAGAAAAATTAAATTGAAAAGATTGGGTTTCAATGCATATTATTTCTTTCTACACGAAAATTTACGTTACTGAGAGAAGCGAATCAGCTAATACGTTACCGTCTTACAATCCGAATGACGCTGTTGTAATTTCTGACCAAGCTCTAATAGTTCTCTTCAGTTACACCAGTCGAATGTCCGGATGGATCCTTAAATATTTCCATTATTTTCTTCTTACATGCACTCAAATTCTATTATTTTAGATTCTACTCGATGAATCAGTGGCGTCGATGACCTGCTAGAAACCAGTGGCAAATTAAAGACGGGCTTGTGCAACTAACAGCATATCTATTAACATTTGTAAATTTTATTTTGTTATTTTATTTTAATAGGGTTGTATAGTTAAAGCTCAATATAGATGGCAGCATACACACACACGGACCATTTGCTTCTCATCTCTTATTTATTTTACATATGGAAAGTATTACTGGAACGATCACTGGGCAAGTGCATGTTTCAGTAAAAAACGGTCGATGGCATCAGTTGTGGGAGGGAAACGCAATTCAGACGAAAAAAGTCGTTCAAGAAGTTCGTCACAGAAGACACCAATCACGACCTATTCTTTTATCTAACGAAAGCCCAATGGTAATTCAGAACACTCATCCCAGTATGAACCATAAATAATAAACAAACTGGGGTTTTATGACATATCTCAAGTTAACATTATTTCAGACGAGAAGAATAAAGTTTCAGATCGAAAATTAAAGGATCACTGTATAGGAAACCTTTTTCAACGGTCTTACGTTCATCAGAAAACTCAAACTGAAAGGATTGGAAAGTGAAGTAGATATATTCAGATGTTGCCTAATAATCTACCGGATAGCTTAACACAGACAGTTGTTAATTATCCAGAAATTCAAGTAAAGGAGATGGAGGAAGACCAATCTGATAGTTGGCAGAAAGATGAACTGTTATTCATGAGATTTTTTATGGAAGCACGGTATAAATCATATCTGGAAAAGAGATTCAAAATAGTTGAGGTAACTCATACGTACAATAGAAATAGTATATATTACACTTCTAACCAAAAACCAATAAGATGTGGAGTGCCTCAAGGTTCAATTGTCGGACCAGTCCTTTTCATAATGTACATAAATTACTTAATGACTTACCAGAATATTTAACTGCAACAAATCCCACACTGTTCGCAGACAATAACATCATCATCATAACAGATAACAATGACAATGAAGTTACCAACAATATAAATACATCAATCGATGAATTAACACACTGGTTTACAGGAAACAGTTTATCATTAAACGTAGAGAAAACATAAGCAATAAAATTTCATAATATTAAGAGTAAGTCACCAAATGCGCCGGCAATTCACATAAATAACAAAGATTTTTTACGTACGCTCAGTAAAATTTTTGTGATTTGTTATTAATGAAAATTTAAAATGGGATAAGTAAGTACATGCATGAATTAGGTAACAAGCTAAGCAAAGTCTGTTATGCTATAAAAATCACAGGAAACATCAAATTTAAGCACAGCAAAAATATTATATCACACATTATTTCAGTCACTACTTCAGTATGGAATTATTTTTTTTTGGGGGGGGAGGATTCTGGAAACAGCAAAAAGACTTTTTCCTTGCAAAAGAGAGTCATCCAAATAATAACAGGTATGAAAATTAACGAGTCGTGTAGACCAATCTTTAGGGAACAGAGTATTTTACCACTTCCGTCTTTATATATTTACCATTGTTTCAATATTTGTGAAAAACAACTTCAAAAATACTATAAATGTATTAAAGAAACACATTCGTACGACACCCGTTAAAATCTTAACATCGAGATAACATCGCATAACAGCACTCTTCTAGAAGTTGGTCCAAAATATATGGGAACTCTACTGTATAATAAACTTACACAAGATCTCAAAGATATAAATTCGGCACTAAAATTCAAAAAAGAAATAAAACATATCTTACAAAACAATCCTTTTATTCAATAGAAGGATGAATCAATAGAAGAATGATTCAATACATGATCCGGGAACGTGACAGTATACTCAAAAATACAGAAAAGAGATTCGCAACATACTGGTAAAAAAAAGGATTTTATTCAAATTCAGAATTTTTATCTTGTGATATGAAATAATTAGATATCAGACATAATTGAGAGCGTTATTATTGATAGAATAATTATTAGAACACGTATATTATTTGTTCTAAAGTGCCTTATATCATTGTGTCATTGCTCAACTTGTGTTTATAATATGTGCAAGTATTACTTATGTATGCATATGAGTATTTTGTATCTTTGTGTGTATAACTTTGATTACTTGTGTACCTTTATCTAAAGCATTCTATTTTCACACTGTATAGCTATATTTTTGTATGCTATGTAACTCATACGTTCTATACCGTTTTACTCATTGTACATTTTCTACGGTCTGAAGAACACAATCAATTATGAATTATAAATTCATATTTCACTCGATGTTGACATAACTTCTCGAATAATTTTACAAACGGGACTACTAGGCGATTCCAATTAAATTTCGATAAATATTAACTTGTGACATTTATGGTGGAATGATAAATATAATATGCGAAGTGAAGGACGCACTGTTGGAAATTGCAAATACATAGGGAGAGAAAATATTCAAAATGTCGATTTTTTACTTTTAATTTACTTCAGTATTCATAATTTCTAATATTGTTTCATATTTTACATATTATATTTATCTTTACTAGAAAATGAAAAAAAAATATTTTGAATTCAACTTCTATTTAAAAAATAAGCCATATATCCGGTAGACAACACTGACAGCTGGATGACATCACATTTTAGCTCTAAACATCCAAAGTATTAATTTAAATCATCCCCTAAAAAGTATTTTATTGTTCTGCATAATTTTTAATTTATCGAGTAATATTTTTATTTGCCATTATAATGAATCGATTTTAGGATCCAAGTTGGAAACTTGTATGTCGGAAACGAAGCTCAATTTTGGATGTAAGTATATATTACAACCTAGTTATAAACTGAGTGACGATTTTGTTAAATTATTTAAAACAATTGAATAGTAATGTAACCTGTTTTCATTTGACAAGCTTTCTCGCATAACAGTTCCTTCCTACCAGTTTGAATTGGGTTAGTTATAACAATCAAGCCACTTAATGATGTTTCAATAAGTTTATTTCATGCTTGTTTATGACGTTTAACACAATATCAAATTTGCCAAGGTCAAAGCAAGTGACTGACAACCTTCTTTCAAACTGACATGGTATCTGGGAACATTCCGGAATTCCGACCTTCGAAATTTCAATCTCGGAACCCTGATTTGCGTTTCGGAACTCCTAACTCAATTAGAAGATTGTTACTAAAATCAGTAGAAGTGGTATGCAGATCTTACAATTTCCATTTTAATATAATAATGGTACTTTGGCCTACTTTAAGGCCTAACTATACTTGACCTACTTTTTAGGTCAGTGACCTCTTTTCATCTGACGGTATGATGACGTTTAAGACCATTAACCATTCAAGATCTTTCTATACTGATGTAACCTATTTTGATCTCACATCCTTAAATGCTCGTGGATATTTTTAGGTGATGATGTATTTTATTTGTGTTGCATTTCCTTCCAATAGAGGGTAAAGTAACGGTTTTGCTAGAAGTTTCTTTAACTGTTTGTTGACATCTTTGTATTTTTACCTTCGAGCATGCTAAAGCATTCGTTTTCTCGCACATATTAGGGTGTTCGTTTACTTTATTTTCGTATAACGGATTTCTTTCTTGAACATTCTGAAAAATAGGTAATCAGCTTAGTATAAATTATTTTCCTTAGTTGTGCTTTAACTATCATAGTGAATACTTCTACCACCATGCATTATTACGAAAATTCAAGTGCGGACGGAGGCGATGGACCTTTAAAGGAGAATACAGCTTCATTTGCAGTATATTTTTCAAGCCTTGCAGTTGAGGTTTCATCAGATAGTGAAGAATATTTTATTCGCCGTGATAGTGTTTTACAAAAGCGAAAAGTGTCATGTAACGGTGTGAATTTTAATATTGATGGTATGTGTATAATGGAAGCCATTGAAAACTGGCAATATAAGAAAAACTTCTCATTAATTTGTGGCCAATGTTTTTGTAATGTGCGTAATTGATTGATACATCGATGTCTCACACATTCTGTGGATGAAGTAAACGCATTAAAGAGAAGAACATACAAAGTGATAATGGATCCTGTGAATTTTTATCATATTTATAATGTGTATTTGTTCAATCATCCACCCTTTGATGGTGTTGAAACATTCGAACATTTTCTTCGAAATTTACTGTTACTGAAACTGGATGAAGTGAAAAATAAACTGATAGAAAAAGTCATTAATGGTAAATCGGACAGTGACCGAGAGTGAATGTTTGTGGTACAAACTGTGAATATGTCATGTATATAATTGTGAAAAGATACTTATTATTGAACTTAAGCGACCTTCAATTGTGCAATACTTTTTCTTAAACAAGGAAAATAATTTATTTTTATATTCTTGGTAACGACTGTAAATGCATCAACAAGTAATTGTGAAAAGATACTTGCGATTGAACTTAGGCTGCCCTCATTTGGTAGAATAATTTTCTGAAAGCTAGGAAAATAAATTTATTTCTAAACTCTATACTTTTATTTTTATTTTATTTCAAAAATTTATTAAATAATAGATTTTGGTTTTAGTGTATATTAAAACTTTATTTACATGATTGTTTTAGTTTTATAATAGTTTCACAAGTGATTTTACAATTTCATTAATCTTCTGAAGATTCGTAGTATGTAAATAGGAAATTACATCTTTTCTTCGTAATCTGAAATAAGTAAAACTTTACAGAATAAACCACAGAAAATAGATTTTTCATCTTGACTTCGAATTTTATTTACACGGTATATTTTGCAATTTCGTTTTAAAAATTTAACAACTGGATTTGTAGGTTCATTGCCGAAACTATTAAAGTATACCCTGTTTATTTTTACCCATGTAAATAGCAGTCCAGTGAACCCCAGATAAATTTGACGCATTGAGATTAACTGAGTGCAGCCAAATATTGTATTTGTTTAGTTAAAGTGTCCACTAAATATATTGCAGTAAGCGTTGTTGCACTAGTACAGTCCTGGAGCACATTTTTTTTAAATTTCGTCACTCCACATCTGAATCACTTTCCCTTATCGGCGTTGGTTTACACACTGCTCTCTTTTCAGGTAGAATAATAGTACGTAAATTATGTAACTTAAATATTTTCCATATACTGAAGCTTCTTTTAAAGCACAACGGGAATTTGTAAACTGATAAAGATGATGAGCTCAATTTCGCGATGGAAATCCTAAAGCATTATATTTTGGACACTGAATGTCTTCTAAATTAATTACTGTTCTTTGTAGAAGGGACTAAAGAAAATGCTGTCTTGCTTTCCCGTGTGAATAAACATTAACACTGTGCGAGGTATACTTTGTATGTATGTTTTTAACTTCCGCATATTCAACTCCATTCTAAACCGAATACACGCTGGCTTAAATAATCATTTGCATATCTTAAATTTGGAATAATTTTTGATAATGGAAAAGGAGGTTTAAATATCAATGATTGAAAGCAATTCGTATCTATATGAACTATAGCTAATTCTTTTACGATGTAATTATTTTCCTGATTATCATCGTATGCTGAAAAATGTACGACTGTGCACATGGCTGATATGAAACTAACCTAAATTTAACATGGTACGATCCGTATAAACATTTCGATCTTTATCAATTTGTACAAGCGAATCAAATTTAGCGTAAATTATACATGAAATGGAATTTGCTGGTGTTTGATTGAATCCTATTTTGAGATTAACGAAAGAATCCTTAACAATATCCCATCTAGAATCATCTAAAGCACAAGTAGGAGAAAGATTAAAAGCATAAAGAGTTTATCCATAGGTGTAATCAGAATATGTGACTTACATTTTTATTAAATATACCAGTTCCAGAGAACAGGGTGTGATAACTACGAACGTATACGCAATTTGCATAATCTGGAGTAAGCGGAGTGGGAAGGAAAAATGGGGAAGGAACTTGTACTTGCAACTACTTAATACTAAAATTTCAAAGTGGAAGGGAATTTCATGGTATTTTCCTTTGAATACAGCGTTTGCAATAAAAGCTATAACGAGACCCTCAGGCATATTTCCAAGAAATGTACTATCGAGATAATATAATGTGACATCATCAGGAATAGTATGCACTCTTGTCTCAACTCTAGTTAATTGTAATTTCGCAGTATCATGACCCATGAAAGTATTTAATTTTAAAGCTAAATTTGCATAAATATTAATTCGACGAACATAAAGAATAATATTTTCTAGTTTAACTTTAAATGCTGAATTTTCAGCTGCCATTAAACAGAATGCATTATTTACGAATTAATTTTATACGGAGGTTAACTTTATTTGGAAGAATTTTATTTAATTCTGAAATATCTGTATGAAGTCGTCCATACATATCGTAATGGTTCCTTCAGTTTCAATTTGGTAGAGTCAAAGATATACGTGATTAGTTTATAGCCCTTAACCCTTTATTAACATACAAGAATATAGTTAACAAAATTACCGTCCCGAAGAACACAGTTTACAGTTATTTGAATACAAATGATAAAATATGTTTTATTTAATAGTGATCAGTTAGAGGTTCTGGAAAATAGGATGACACCAGTTCCTTAGCGAATTACGTGTCAGGTGGTTGTACCAGTTCCTTGGCGAACTACGTGCAGGTTAAGTTAGGATTTATGTGTGAGAGTGCACACCAGCTCCTTGGCGAACTACCTGTGCGGGATAGTACCAGTTCCTTAGCGAACTACGTACAAGGATGTTCCAGTTTCTTAGCAAACTGCGAACGGTTGAAGGAGAGGAGCTGACCACCCGGGGGAAATGAGTGATGGCTCTTGCTCTGTGCAGGTTCTTTTTAAAGGTGAATGTAGGGGTGGTTTCTCTTGTTTTTCCTACTTGACTCCAGCTCCCTCTGTCTTCCGTTATTTGCTCCATCTGGCGTAAGTTTGAGGAGTTGACCGTTGTCTCCTCCAATGTGTATGTATTATTTGTTTACTTGCATAACCACATATTTGTTCTATAAACATGTGTGTTATTGTTTATACAATGTCCACGTGTTCGCTATACACGCTGGTCATTACGATATAAATGGAAGCTCTTCCAGCAATAAGAGCTTTTCGTTTATAATAACCAGTATTATTTTCATTGAGAGTACTAACATTTCATGCAGTAATCTTATCCCATAATGCAGTGGTTAAATGAGTTTTAGCTGCATCTTCGGATAATTAAATAAAATTTCATACTAGACTCGGAACAGATATGTTCCATTCGGAGTTGTAACTATTCTATCATTTAAAGAAATATCTACTTGACTAAAAGTGCGTGTAAGAAATAATTCACCGGTGAGACATTATATGTCACAGCAGCTGAGGGACCCATTGCTTCTACTTATAAATTATCTCAATTTCGCCTTAATAAGATAAGATAAAATGAATTGTATGGGTGGTAAGAATTTCCCCTTAATACTTTACACTTTACATAAATATAAATTTGCGCTTGGATGAATATATTCAGCAGTATCTTCAGGTACAAGAAATTCTATGGGTATCTCAGAAGAAAGTGGAGAAATTGGGGATACTCTACAATACGAGTTGATTCAATAGCGGTTTGTTCCATAGGGACAGAAAATATATCGAATTCATGTTTACAGAATTCAGCACTTTTAGGTTTGAGAAGACATGTTTAACTAAAAATATCTCTACCTTTCTTCTTTCTAGATAAACGTCTTCGTTTTAATGTTGGAGGTCCAATGCGTACAGCAGCCTTACGTTTACGTGCCTATCTTCTACTGGTTCCAGTAAGCAAGTGATTAAGTTTATTTTCAGCTTTACTTCTTAAAGAAGAACCAGTTTCGTGAGCTCATTCTTTTAAAGATTCTTTAATAGGACGGTTTTCAGGCATATCTCCTGCAACTTGAAATCCAGTTTGTAAAGCTTGCCGCCCAAATTATTTTGCACCATGTTTAATGAATGACATAGCAAATCGAAAAGGTTATCAGAATAAACTTCCAATTCCATATTCCCATTGATAAACAGATCCTGTAACGCATGGGATACCTCTACCTCTATGTAAACGTGATCGACTTTTAATTTTCTTGATGAGCGCTTAACGTGAAGTGTTGTGGTCAGTGTCCTGAATGCAAATGGTAAATCTCGCCCTGCGTGGTCCTTTAGTAGTATTTCTACAGTGTGAAAGGATAATTTTGATAATGGAAAATAATGTACATTCTGAAAAAAATATGATTTGTACTTTATCGTGATTACTTCCAGACATATTTACAACTTGTAAAAGAGGTGTCTTAGTATCACCTAGAAACTGAGGTTGAATAATATATGTGTTCACAAATACTTGATGTGGATATCCAACATCTAAAAACGGTTGTTTAGGGGTTCGACTATCTTTTAAAATATTAATATTAGGTTCAAATCCTAATTGTAAATGTAATATCGGTGATAACCGGCAATATTTTATACTTCATAACTTTTACGATCACAGTATTTGAATATTCAAAGTTTATATTTGAATTAGCTTTATTTATATCATCCAATAATTTTTGAACTTAGAATAATAACCAGGTGCTATTTTTATTTTCCATCATTATACCATACTATATTTCGACCGTTAATTACATTATAACAAGTTATTGGAATATGAATTTCTCTTAAACCTACAATTCATTTATTATTTAAATGAATTCCATAATTAAGAATATTGAAAAAATGTATAGGGGTATTATTAGAATAAGTTTTAATGCTTCCATTAGAAGAAAATCTAATGCAAAAATTATCGTCAGTACTTTCTGACATCATATTCTTTTAAAATGTAGTGTAGAGCGTTATCGAGTTCAACGCTCGACATTCCAAATTGAAATTGTAATATTTTCCATGCACATCCTTTAAGTCTACGTGAAGAGATTTAAAATATTTATTTTCTACTTTAACATATTGCGGGCATACAAATGTAAAATGTTGAGTTTTTATAATGATATTCCTAAATTCCAATTTTTCGAATTATATATCCATAAAGAGGTTGATCTTTTACAATATCAATACAAACATTAATTTCGGATGGAATATAGTAATCGAGATTCACCTGAAAAGGTGATGGGACATTTAGAAACCGTTGTTTCTTTTTGGATTCAAGAGATAAAAGTGAACAATACGTGTTTCTACTTGTGAGTTGTTACTGAATCCTAAAATGTTTTGAACCGGGTGTCATTGCAAAAAGGTACTGTCGATTAGGAATTCGTTTACGTGAAATATGAACTTTATGTCTACTTTGTTCATATCGAATAATAATTGGAATATTTTTATACCACATAATTGAGAATTTATTCAACATTAATCATGTCCAGATGATCAAAATGTTTCATTAAGAATACTTCTTTCCTCAATTACATGAACATTTTTTCACCCGACTGTTTACTTATATTTATAGGAATAATATCTAAAACTGATTGAATGGAATCATAATATCCAGGTGGAAATTTTATATTCTACTCTATTCTATTCTATTTTTATCGCGTAATTCAATAAGTTGTTCTTCCTTCTGAATATTATAAAAACTCCACTGATTAAAAGGACTGCTTAAGCCTAAAACGCAATTTCCCGTTAAATGAATTGCTTACTAAAATTTCGTAGTATACGAATTTGATTTATTGTAAAAAATATTACTTCAAACATTTGATGGTAAAGTAACATAAAACTCATTGGCTTGTTCGCGAGAGAGCATGTTTACGAATAAACAGATTTTTTTAACCCAACTATTCATAGATGAAGGATAACCTAACCAATTAACATAAATTCAGCCTTTTTTCGTTTTATTACTATTTCAATTAAATAAGATTTATGTTTACCTACAAAAACCTTTTGAAATTCATGATGATAAAATGTACCTTTAATATGATCACCATTCCAATCTCAAATTTTGTAAGTGATTGGATTACTTTTAATGCAGTGATCCACTAAAAATATTTCGCGAGATCATTTTGGTAAATAACCTCTTTCTAATTTATGTTTATATTTACTTACACGAACATAATCTTCATGTTGAAATTTACATTGTTCCTTAACATCCTTTTGTTTTCTATATAATCTTTCCCAAATTTCATTAACACTAAAATCGTTTATTTCTATTGGGGCATATTGAAAGTTGCAATATTTTTTATCATTATAACTTTTTACAAGTTGCTGTAAAATATGAAATAACGATAAGTGTTTTTATAGCAGTAAAGTATTTAATTGTGTCTAATAAAACGTTCCATTACCGCAGCTTTAATTTCAGAATGTACACTATAATGATTTACTTGATATTTTTGAAAAACACGTTTTACATGTAGATTATAAAATTCACCTCCTAAATCAGTTTGACAATGAAGTAGAGATAATTTTCTCTCACTGAAAATTGATTCTATTTCTTTTGTAATGACAGGTCCTGCTTTGTTTTTAGCAGGAATACATGTTACATATCGAGTACAGGCATCAATACTACATAAAATATATGTATACCCATCATTATAATTTGACAGATTTTTCATATCTGCTTAATCCATATGTACTAATTCATTAGGTGCAATAACGTAATATTGTTTATGGTTAAAGTATTTACGTGCTGGGCATGTAGAATGTACCTATCTTGTAAAACTAATAATTTTCTTACTTTTTCCTGAGAAAGACCTGTTTTCTTTTTTAATTTGGAGATACTACCTAAAGAATCTGAATTTGCACAAGCATAATAAATTTCATGAAAGGACTATTTAAAATTTATATTATTAATAATTTTTAAATAATGAATTAAAAGGTTTCATGATTCTTTTACGAACAGTATTTATCTTTATTACTTTCTTGGTTTTATTTTTCTTTCTCTTCTTTATTACTTTACTAGGTTTTATGATATTGATTAAAATTAGCTAATTGTAACGGAATGTTAATATTTTCTAGTAATTCTTTAAATTCCAGAATGCCAACATGATGTTTAGAATATTTTCGAGCTTTTAATATATCATTAATAAGATCAATAATATTTCTACCGGGAATGACTTTATTATCTATAGATACTGCACCAGTCTGATCCCAACAGTTTCGGTTGGAAGCCTGTAGGAGATTTAATAATTGTTGAATATTTTTAGCAAATGATTTTGAGACTGAATTAATAATAAATTGAATCATGGGTAACATATTTGTGGATTGAGAATTGTAAAAGGGTAAGACAACTAAGTTTTGTGATTGTGGAGTATATTCGATATAACGATGTAATGCATGCGGATAAATTTTCCATTTTCCTTCTCTGGAAAGATGAGTTCGATTTAAAATTTCAACTATTTCGGTATCCAAACGTGGTTGATGAGACTTACAAACTTCATAGTGCAATACATTTGTGCACTTCCATTTTCTGGAATGAGTGCAATCTTCTGAAATTTTGAACACATTGTATAGGTTAAAGAAACTTCCAGCTACTGCATTTAAAATAAGAGATAATAATAAAAGTTAAAGGTAACTACCTTTTTGCACTAGTGCTTTACGTTATCTTTGTTTACTTGATCTTTTCACAGAGAATGTCATCTTATGTCGACGTAATCTTTACTTCTGACGAGGAGAGAGTTTAAAGTTACAATTTAAAACATTTTTAACTAATTGAACAATAGTTTGAATTACACTATTAGGGGCACTTAGAACTAATGCTTTATGGTTGTTATTTTTACATTTACAAGTGGCTAGGAGCTCATTAAAATTATGTTTTATGCTTGACATTTTGATTGTGACTGACTTAAATTGGTTTATTCATGTATTTTACATGTGCGTAGATGTGCATAAATTCATCCAGGAATATATTTGTTTATAGACGAAGAACATCCGGTATAGACTGTGTTAAATCAAAAAGTAAATAAGAATGAGGTTCAGCAGTAGCATTTTCAAACACTTGAATTACATCTTTAATATACTGTGCCATATCTTGTCTTGCTAAATGTTGTATTTGTAACTTATCTCTAGGATTTTAAAATCTAAAATATATTGGACGTTAAAGAGACATAACTTGCATATTTTCCTTTAGGAAATAAATTCTGAACTATAAAAAATACACTTAAATTCATAAGATGGACGAATTTCCTAAAAAAAATTGACACGTCAACATTACTTTTCGTCATTAAATCACCGAGAATTAACAGTGAATTTTCTTGAATGTCAAAAGTATTCACATCAGGAATGAAATCGAATATTTGAAATTTGACTAGATAATGTAGGTTTCACAGTACTAAAGTACCATACTATGTCCTTGAATGAAGTAGAAAACATCGTTTCACGATGTAATAATAACTTATTTATTAAATAACTTTTCCCACACATACTCGGACGAGAAATTAGGATAGTAGTAGGATGAAGAAAGTGAAGAAGAGCCATCATGGGCTAAAGACAAATGAATTAGGAATGATTAACTTTATGTTTTCATAGGCAAAATGTAGTTTTCAATTCACTATGACATTTTCGTTTTGATGGTACATTCTGATGAGTTTTAGTTTAAGACCTAGTCACAATTTTGAAGCCGGGTTTGCTATAGATGGCATTTGGATTTCTGATGACTATTTTTTCATTTTTATTTTTTACTATATTTAGAAAATGATCAAAATCAATACTTTTTAAAGCCCGTGATTTAAAGTTACCCCGAATTTTATACGTCCAAACCTAATGAAACTTGAGATATCCCAGCCCTCTTTAAGTTCATTAGATAATTATCTTAAATAATTCCGTATAGGAAGCAAGGGCAGTTCATTTTTATATTGCGTATGGAAAGCAAAATTAGTATCTGAATAAATAAGATTTTCTTTACCTACTTTTACTAATAAGCAATATAATTTTGATCTGGGCCATGATGTAATGAAGGCAGCTAAATTACATTTGAGAAAGGAATAGGTGTATTTACATTTTCTAAATTCCTATATGTTACAAGTAATGATTTCTCTCCGATAAGAAGTACAATATGCACTTCAAAGTGGGATGCTCGGAGACTTTACAAGAAAGATTTATTATGATTGACTACCCTGGTTTGCGATAAATTAGTTCTCAGTCCCTACTTCCCAAACAGAGAATTTAAAAACAGTTTTGCAATATAACGCAAACCAGGGTTTTTAGTGATGTTATCAGCATTAAATTGTATACCTACATGTTCAGCATACTCGTCAATATACTTCTGTTTGTCCTCCTCGGTAATACAACCAGGTGGAGAACCAGAATCTTCCGGTTTCATTTGTAAGAAATTATTTACATAATCTTTAAATAACCCCTTTCATTTTGAACTTAAAATCTCATAAATGTCTAGAATTCTATACCCTTTTTCTAGACTTTCATGCAATTCCGGAGTGCAAAATGTACCGATGAAACAGCGTTCATTCACAGTGTGGTTAGATTCCCCCTTATTCATTACTTCCATACAACTACGACAGAGACCGAATACGAGGCGACCGTTCTCATTGTATGGGAGTATTGGAATAGCGAGATCCTGGGGAGGGAGAACCTTTCAATATACTACTGCGTGAATTTGTTTGGGATCAGAATATGCTTTTCTCCAGTGGATGGCAGGCTTACCAACAGGAAGAGGTATATTTTTCATTACACAAGGATAGAGGGAGCAAATGTCTTTGTAGGCTATAAATTTGTCCCCTGCGAATTCATATGTTTTAAAAAGTTATGTACGTCCTCCCTGGAATGCACCCTTTGGATTTAACCCGCCTTCAATATTTGTGCAATGGTTCTTAATAAAGTTTTGAACTTGAGGATTTTCACGCACTTCCTTATCCCAATCACATTCATAGATTTCTGCCAATTTGAAGATTGCAGCCTTTCTCTTCATGGTAGCATTATCTCTGTCATCTAATGTTTTGCCATTCATATCACTATGAGGAACTTGACGATCCTGCTTAATGCAAGAATGTCCGTGAAATCAACACCCGTAGAACTCGAAGGTAGTACGATTTTTCTCATCATACCCGTCCACTTTAAATCGTGCAATCGGACCTCATATCCGTTTCCGGATATATAAATAGAAACATCATCACCGCTTATGAATTCCATGTATTTCAACCACTTGAGCGCCGTCTTACTCTCTCGATTACTTTTTCTATCGTCTAAAGAAGGAATAGGAGCAATGTTTTTTTCCTCTAAATATAGAGATCGAAAGCATTGCATCGTACACGATGCTAGAGTATTTACTTGAAGGAAACACTTTATTCCCTAAATCTTTTCTTTAATTAAGTCCAAAAATGTAATGACCCCTTCAGTCAAATTTTTCACGTCATTTCTACAGTAACTGAGCAATTCCTGTTGTAAGTTAAAGGTTTTCTTTTCACACTCCTTATGCTAAACCTGTAACTCCTTCCGCTCACTTTTGTATCTTCCCTCATCATCGAAAAGTTTGAGCGGTGGCCATTTTCCATTATAAATTTGATTGTCCTCTTTGTTTAAGAGGTGTGGGAATCTCCCTTCTTTAATGTTGTGTTTAATCCTAAAGTTGTTGGTAATTTTGATAGTTTTACTGAAATAAACAAATATGTGTCTCTAAAAATAATGTTGCGTACAGTCATTAGTATAATTTTAGAACCTTAGTTCAAGATTTGAGGAGTGATTTCTTTATTTTCAATGAATGAACGCGCAATAACAACGGAATCGAATTTTGCTCCGTTATGCGCTAAAGTTGGCATTGCTTTAAATTTCGGACCTTCACGGAGGTGTTTGCTTTACAAAACTTTCAATATCGTAAAACACAAAATCTCTTTCACCTTAGGCATTACCACATAGAAAGCATTTTTAATCGTCCTCCATAATCGTCTTACATTTAAAACAACGGCGAGACGCGCAAATCTGGTTTGGTCGATGTTCTCCTTACCTTTCTAATTTGACTTTAATAACATTGTTTCAAGGACTTATATGATGCACAAAAAATCAGTTTCAGGTATCGCTTTCACTTTTTGACGAAATATCTTTAACGTACAACTTGTAGCTTCTGCAAAAATGTTCTCCACGAACATGAATTTTACTGTCCTTATTCCTCTTTCGAGTATGGATTTTTACTCCACATTGTGAACATAATTTCACGTAGCAACATATAGGTCTTTCCTTCTCCATAGTACTATGATTACGGAAATATACAGATGAAGGAAATGTTCTTAGACACATATTGCAAGTAAGCGCTCTCTCGTAGTCAGAAGGTTCAAGTGAATGGTACTGTTCATTGTGCTCGCACAAATATTCGCACTTATGAGTCCTACGATCACGCATTGTTTTTAAACATGCTTTACAGTACTCATTACTTCTTAAAACGGGGTAATAATCTTAATCATATCAAGATGCTGGTCATAATAAAACAAAAATAGTTTCTTATTATTTTGAACGTTTCCACTATTTTAAGGCATATACTACAATTTGAAATTGATTACCATAATAATCCTTAAACCTATTAATGTCATCGATATTTGCACCCAAACTAGAAATTTTAACACGTGCTTTTCTGCATAGGGCTTTAGCTACTTTTTCCCATTTTAAATGATGGCTTTTCATGTGCGTTACAATACGATACTCAACTAAAGCACGTAACTCCGCTATAACTAAGGCCCTATGTAGACAATCATACGAGTTAGCTCCCAATTTAGGCACAGGAATAATGTGTGATTGTAACTACTCTTCTAAGAGTAAATATTTATCGTTCCTTCTTCCTTTTCCACGAATAGTGTCCAGTAATATTGTCTTTAACGACCACGCTATCAGCCAATAGAAAAATTTCGTTCGAGTTGAGAATATTGTCAGTCGATCGAAGAATGTGTTCGATATCTAAATGGATACGTTTTCTGCACGGGACGTAGAAGTCTTTCCCGATGACGTCATTGCTACTTTCTATGCTAAAACCGACACAGGAGTGTGGATCAACACCAGATAGTAAATGTTGTTGAGCAAATTCAAGCAGTTTCTCCACATAGTCAGCCGGCATCAGAGTGGAGGTTCCAGTTTTTACAAGTATGAAAATTTCCCTACCTTTACTGGAAAAATACCGCAACCGTGCACGCGTTCGTCTATAATTTCGAAGAGATCCCCCTGTTCCATTACTATAGAATTTTCCGTTTTCTGTGCACGTTGTTCAACCTGATCAATTTCATTTATAAGGTTTTCTTCAGTTTTATTACTTAATTGACTCCCCCATCTCTCATAATAATCATAAGCCTGAACACAAATCTGACTACCCCAGGAGAAAAAGACAGTCCGTATGCATAAAGAAATAGACTCATTCTAAACACCAGGAGGAATAAGAGAAGAAGTAGTCGCCTGTTGTAAGACAGGAAGAAGAAAAGAAGTGGAAGGCTGTGGTTGAATGTAAGTGGACGGACTACAAATGGCCATGACTATTGGTACAAAAGTAGTGGCATGCGTTAATACATTAGTAACCATGTTTACTGGAGCAGAAGTTGTGGTTGAAGTATTGTAAGGAGTGGTGGATGTAGGCACTTAAGAATTAGGACAAAAAGATATTCAGTGTTCAAGATTCTGGGGAACAATATTTAAACTATCGTCTTCGTAAGACTTACAAAGACTTCATAGATAACATCTCTTGTAACCAGAATTAATTGAAACAGATACGCAGTATCAGGATAAAGGATTCGTCCGTTTCTTACAGCACAGGGTTCCGTTAGCAAACAGTAATGCTGGAAAGCCCGCCTAGCATTCGCGGGAGTATTAAAAAAGCAAGCATGTCCTAAATCGATTTAATCGTTCA
>JAGDQP010025452.1:0-26895 GCA_022664845.1 Lepisma saccharinum | reverse complement strand
GGAATATTATTTGTACAAGACAAATAATACTCCGCCGAAGAGCCAACGTTGCCCCTTGTTTTTTATAGTTGGTAGAGAGACGAATTACTATTTTCTTCTTTCTTCTGCACCAATAATAATTCGCCGAAGAACCAACTAGGTAGATGTTAGTTTAAAGCCCCACAACCACGACAAGGTCTCTACCTACTGTGGGGGCCCCTTGTTTTTTAAAGTTGGTAGGGGTACGAGACAAGTAATAATCCGTCGAAGAACCAACTTGGGACCCTGTCATTTGAACATAAAGTACGTGTGTTTGCAAATTAGGCTTTGAGAAAGGTATAGCAGACGAGCTGACCAGAGAATGGAGGAGACCGAATAATGAATACCTCAACAGATTGTATGATCCAGCCGACATTATAAGAATAACCAGACTAAAAATGTTAAAAAGCTTTGAACGGATATTAAGCAAAGAAATACTATTAAACACGAACTAACGTAACCTTAACTTTGCTGACGTTAAAGCAAAGCTGATTTAATGTGAACCCCTTAAGGAGGAATATTGATTGCAGTTAAACATGGGGATGCTTTTAAATGATTTTCATAGTGGAAAACTTTAAACGCCGATATCTCGGAAACTAAGCGTCGTCGGGCAAAAATAAGACCAAAAGGGTCCCTGTTAGGGCCGTACAATTCTCTGGAGATGCCGAATATCGCCAAAAATTTATTTCAGAGTAAAATCAGGATTTTGGGTCGCAATGTTTGATGGGTTGAACCCCTGAATATGTCGTTTTCCTTTTTAGAACGCAAATCTACGTTTATATGCAAAGTTTCAAGTCGCTATCTTAATTAATAAGAAAGTTACAGCTATTTGCTGTCGCTGCTCGGCCTTTTTCCATTTACACTATTTGTTTACACATTCTGTGGTTTTAACGCAATTTAATTTTTCTCCTACTGTTAATGACATCGTTATGTTCCAAACCAAAAGCTAAACGCAACTAAATTCATAGCTTTGCTTGAAGTGATTGAAATTTTGCAACCTAACCTGTAATACCCTCAAACAATTCCTAATGGTAGTTATGACTATAGATCTAAAAACCTCTCCAATATTTAGTTACCATAGAAGGCAACGGCGAAAGTTTGTTACTGCGGTGATGAACTCGCGAGTTACGTAAGTCCTCGATTGAGGGTGGTAAAGTTTCTTGTACAAGACTAATAAATTTCCCGAAGACCCAACTTAGGTAGATGTTCGTTTAAAGCCCCACAACCACGTCAAGGTCTCTACCTACTGTGGGGGCCCCTTGTTTTTTAACGTTGGAAGGGGGACGGAATATTATTTGTACAAGACAAATAATACTCCGCCGAAGAGCCAACTAGGTAGATGTTAGTTAAAGCTCCACAACCACGACAAAGTTATTATTAATTACGAGGATTATTTATGATCTCTTGAAATAGCTTTGATTGCAGAGAGACAAAATTATTTTTTCAACACAATTAATAATGTGTTATATGGAACAATGAATTTAATAATCTTCTTATTTAAGGACGCTATCATGGGACTGTGTGAACCATTTTCTTCTCAAATGGACTTAACATCAAATTTACCAACAATGGAAATACTTAATACAATCATTTTGTTTTTGTCGTTTGATAAACTACAATACGTTGAAATGTACCGTGACCTGCGAACGCGATGTTGAATTGTGGGAGTTGTTAAATGGCGACAATATCTTTTGATACGTATCTAAGTGGTCAATTAGATAAATTGAAGTCATTCTGAAAAGTCTAAACAGTTATTTTTCTATCTGATATCTCTTGCGCGCGTAACCTTGAATTGTTTCCATATTTCATTTTACGCATTTTATTCTTTTAGATGTAAATGTGCTTTTATCTTAGATTCTTTGGTATTAAATCCATTATTATTATTATTATTATTATTATTATGCCGTGTGTTTTATGTCACGTCAAAAGTCATTTGCATGTTAGAGTAGTGGATGTCTTGAGATTATCCTCTGTAGGTCTATGAACGTTTAGAGATACACCTCCAAACGTGATTTTCCTCATTCCCAACTGACAGACTACTACATTCTACATCCACATATATTATGCCTCACCACCTGTTAGTGGACTACAGCATGATCCCTCACAACCAACTCGATATTCAAAATCTTTAAGACGATTTTCTGAAACGTGATTGTAATCGAGTCTTGGTTTTGAAACCTGAACCCCCAAAGGTCGTGTATTTCTACTAAGAAGATCTTACATCAGAGAGATCCGATACAACAGAACTCAGCCATTCTTATACTGCTGATTTTACGCCACCAATCCGCCGTACCTGTCACACAAAACAATGCGATGTAATGTCCAGATTTAACATTTTGTGACAGTTTTATACTTGCCAATATTCATATGAAAGATGGTACTATCTTTACGATCCGGATATTAAAACAGTTATTTTTTTTATTTAATGTCCAATACAATACACATCCATGCTAATTGTCTGCTCGAGTCAAGCGATAGTCTCCGACAGTTACATTCAGACTACTGAAATGTGACGGATCGACACAACAGATAGCGCGATTGACACGAAATAAAACAACATAATTATAATGATTGCTCCCAGGCCCGATTTGACAACGGTCGAAAGCACGCAAAAATATAAAACCTCCAACCAACTGTAAATAAAACGTTGTAGGGACATAAATGGTGATAGCGAATCTAATTTCAGACGAAAGTTATAATTGCTTCTGGAAAATAATTCCAAATGCGTACTTCATGCAGGAAGCATAAACGTGTTTCTTCCCCAACTGGCCTGTAACTTGTCATAAGAACGAACTATATAGGATATATAGTATTCAATGCGTCGCAACACTGCAACCTGCTGTTTTGACTTCAACTGTTCAAAAGTGTACTCGGCAACAAGGAGGAAGACTTAGTCACTAATTGAAAGGAGAAAACAAACTAATATTTTCCCTGTAAAACAGATATGATTAAGCTCATGAATATTTTCTCTCGTTTATTTCTTAAAATAAATATTAAGTGAAACTATTCGAATTACTTTTATTAGAAAATCTCAATCTCGGAAGGTTCGCGGCATACTTAGTAAATCTCATAGTACAGTAGCGTGTCGCGACACACTGGCTGAATACCATTGACATAAACCTTGTACATAAGACTTGCCTCTGCAGACATGTAAATCTATCTGAGATGCCACAATTTTTCATTTACTTGGCAACGCTATTTGTATTGCGAAATAATATTTGACAAATAAACTGACCAATAGCTGATTTTACGCCACCAATCCACCGCATATGCCACACAAAACAATGCGATGCAATATCCAAATGTAATACTTTTATAATAGTTTTACATTTGTCAAGATTTTAATGAAATATGGTACCATTTTAATTAATCGGATAGTACAGCATTTGTTTATTTTATATGATGCCCAATATGATACACATCCTGTGTTATCGACTCGAGTCACGGGATTATCTCACAATAGTAATGCGCAGACTACCGAAACATGATGGATCACTAGCGTCTCAAAGTAGAAAGTCCTATATTCGAAATCTTGAAAAACATTATTTAATCGACTATGCAATAAAAAAGTCTGTACCTGATTTACCTAACCTCCACGTACCCTTGGTCACACTTTTACTAAATTTGCTAATATATATATATAAGAGAAAAAATATTTTTCTTTTACCAAAATACAAACAAAACAACACTAGGATTCGATCCCGGGTTATCCATATTAGCTTTCCGACTTGCTACCAATACTCTAAATTTATAATAGGAAATCATCCGCTTGTCAGTCTTATTTACAGTTAAGGAGTAACACTGTATTTACTGTTTAAAGAGTAATTCGCCTGCGGGAGAATGGCCCCGCCTTAGTAGGGCTTTCCGTATTGAGATACTACTGACGGATAGGCACAAAAGATGACACTGTTGACATGAAATACAAGAAATAATGGTTACTCCATGGCGTTATCAACGATAATGGAAAGCGCGCAAAAATATAAATCTTCAACCACCTGTAATTAAAACATTGTAGAGACAAAAATAATGATAGTAAGTATGATTGCAGACGGAAGTTATAATTCCTTGATAATTCCAAATGCGTACTTGATGTAGGAAAAATAAGCTTGTTTCTTCCTCCTCCTTGCCAGTACTGTATTGACCTTTGCATTTTATTGTGAATTGTACAGATTCCATTCTTGCAAATCAGAGGATTTTTTTATACCAGAAACATTAATCGTGTGATTCTTTGGATATATTGGGTAAGACAACTTCTGTAAAATACTTCCACTATTATGTAATATAATGTCACATTTGTGGAGGCATAAATAAGACAGGCCTACAACATACATTAACTTGAGCCTTAACAGCATCCACAATATTTAATTTTCACGTACTTATTGCTAGGTTTTGCCATGGTTGCCTTAGAATTACCCAACACATTTATCAAAGAAATAAAATCATAATATAATAAAGAATATCCACTATAAATAAGGAAAATCTCTCGCCCAACTGTAAATCACCTTCACACATCAAGTGCCCTGATTACCATATGATTATATGTAGAAAATATATATCCTTTTTGATGTTAGATGTAGCTTTCAAATAATCATTATTCATAGCTGAAAGTTAACCTGTTATATGAATAAACATAAATACAGATGGATGTTGATGTAAGTTGCTTAATCGTGATAAAATTGACAAAACAACCGAGAATGTATTTCTGTACATTCATATACTCGAACGACCATTTCAAGAGAGGACACAAAACCAGGCATCCAATGACAAACCTAGATAAACGATGGTTGCTATGTAAACAACTACAGCCAATCACAATAGTCATTATACATCAGATAGGTAAAATACAGTTACAGAACTTAACCAATGATACATCAGTTCATATACTAAAAAACAAAAGCCAATAGAAAAGCAATTAACAGCTCGTTAAAGCAATCTCACATTTTAACAAGCTTTACGATCGTCTTGATTCTGTTTATAGCAACGAGAATAAAAACAAAGGACTAATTTTCTTAATACTTAAATCAGAGTTGTAAGATCTGAATAAAATAAATGATTAAATATGTTTTCTTCTGATAAACCAAATTGTCCACTTGGCATTCTTGTCTTTCTGAAAAATAAACACTCCCTTATTGTAAAGTAAACAAACTGGGGGATGATCTAAAAACCGTCCATAACCGGGAGACGATTTAAGTCATCCCAGAATAAGAAAAAAATCTAAAGTAACGGAAGCAAATATTTTGTCACTTAATCAGTGACATTCCTTGAGTTTGTCTGCAGCATTCAATAAGAAACAAAGTGTAACAGCTCATAAAGTATTTCACTAAACACTTTCTTTAGCTACCACCATTGTGCATCAAGTTTACCATAACACATTTCCCAAGTTTTCTCCATGTGATTAAACTTTATCCCTTCACCACATCATAGTGAAAACAATAAGATCCTGTTAGATAAAATGAATCACAGTTACACAAAACTGAAGATAGAACACATCATTACATTATAGAAAAACCTGCAGTTAGTTTCTTTAATAAAAATGTTAGGAAAATATAGGTTAGAACTAAGAGAACTGTTGTTAGGTTAGATAATGCTAATCATTTATAGCAATTGTTAAAATAAAACACTTATAACAAAATGTTAGTTGTTAAAAGGTGAATGTTGACAGCCACACAAAATTAAGGAAAAGCATCATGATCTTGTTTCTCACCGTGTACGTTGATTAATGCCTCCAAATGATTAATGTTAAAAGAACATAAATGTTTGTTAATTATTCCAAAACATTTGTTATGGTAGAGATTCCGTTAAACGAATACATTTGACGTTAATTTACCGATAGGTTTGTCACTTTTAACTCACTGTGAAAATCAAGCACATTTCACATCGCCATATTGATTAACATGATGAATTATCCAACTCAAATTCAGTAATAGTAATATTAGCCTTAATCCAACCTAGGTCCAGCAGTAGTAATAGTATCTGTTATGCTGTAACAGTGACATCCGTTATGTTGTAATAGTGGCATCTGTTATGCCGTTCAAATCAAATAACATCGGTAACAATAATCATCCCACCTGGAGCTAGTAGCAATAGCAGTTTCATCAATCCAGACTAGAACCAGTCATTGCAATAGCATCCGTTATGCTGATCAAATACCATCGCTAGCAATCATCATCCAACCTGGACCTAGTGTTAATAGTAGATTGAGCCATCTAACCTAGATCCAGTAGTAGCAATAGCATCTGTTATGCTGAGTAGACTCGCAAAAGCAGAAAACAATCCAACCTGGACCTAGTTGTAGTTAGTAATAGTCACTGGGTTAAAACCCGATGGGTTGAAAGGGTTTAAACCTGGGTTTCAACCCTAGGCATTTTTAGTTTAAACTCTGTTTTTTTTATTTTTCAGTGTTTTTTCGATAGTATTAGAATAATTTCAAAATTAATGTCTGCTAATTATTGCAACAATTTTTACGATGTAATGACATCTCATTCTGGTATAGGAATAACTCTGCACTAATAGGAGAGAAGTGTGTACTTATGATTTGCATATTATACTGTTTATTATATACGAGAAGAAGGTAAGTAAGTACTGTCATGTTTACTTTATAAAAACGAGCGTGATTATTTCTTCGGGCGATAGATCAGAGTTTAAATTACGAAATTCGGACGAGGACTCCGGTTCTGAAAGTAACTAATTGACGAAAGGTTTAAAAGTTACCACAACATTAACAGCAAGTCATATATAACAAACAACTCACAATCCACCAAGTTCCTTGCAATATATAACCTATGTATATATCTATTGTAATATTTGCTTCCATAATTTTGTTGCTTTTCACGTTTTGTGTATGAATTTTACGTAAAAATATTTATAACCGAATATAACTTAATAAAAAATATATTTATAACTGCAACTGCACACATTTTTAAATAAAATCCACTTCGGGGGTTATACCAGGGTTCTAACCCAAGAAATAAAAACCCGGATTTTTACCCATTACTAGTTGTAGTAACATCAGTAAGTCATATCGATAGAGGTTGGGCAAGTTCCATAATCATCTAAACAGATACTGATCTGAACCTTATACTTGATTGATGTAATGTATGCAAAAAAAAAACCTCTCGTTGAATAATAGAACATGCCATAGTAGATGAAAGTTCAAGAGCCAAATACAAAACACGCTGCAAACCGCTATAATTTCCCAAACAATCCAGTAAATAGAAAATCCCTCGTTGGGCGCATAGCTTCTACCTCCAATACAGAACTGCGCCATCATAAATATGCTAGATGTAATTCTGAATCACGATTTGTTGTTGTTGATCCCTAGTTGGGCGCATAAGTTTCTTCTTTCAACACCTACTGCGCCATCATAAATATGCTAGGTTTTTCCATGGTTGCCTTAAATTACCCAACATATTTATCGAAGAAATAAATAAAATCATATATAATAAAGAATATCCACTATAAAAAAGAAAACCTCTCGCCCAGCTGTAAATCACCTTCACGCATCAAGTGCCCTGATTACCATATGAGTATATGTAGAAAGTACAGGGTAAGTCAAAATGATGGACCCGATTTCATAAATTTATTTTGTGAAATATAATGAACATATCTTAATGTGAGCTACGCGCAAGGAAAGGCAAAAGTTCAAAGTTTAGTTGAGTTTAGTTTATGTCCCGCGTGGTTGCATTGTCTACCGCTACGCGGCGCTGGAAGCAGTTAACGAAAATGGCGCTGACTGGAGAGCAGAAATCGTTCTGTGTGCTGGATTACCATGTAAACAACTCTGTGATGAGTGTTCAACGGCATTTCCGTACCAAGTATGGCAGAGACCCGCCTACTGGAAAAACCATTCGTACGTGGTATGAAAAATTCAGAGATACGGGCTGCATCTGTAAGCGAAAATCGACTGGCCGTCCTTCAGCTGAGGAAGAGACAGTGGAACGTGTTCGCGCCAGTTTTGTGCGGAGTCCACAGAAGTCTACCTACCGGGCAGCGAGGGAACTTGAAATGCCACAGAAAACTGTATGGCGAATTCTGCGGAAACGTTTACAAATGAAATCCTATCGCTTGCAACTGCTACAAGCCTTAAGAGACACTGATTATGCTGCTCGAGCGTCTTTCTGTGCTGATTTTCTCACGTTAATGGAAGAGGATGGGTTCGCCGAAAGGTTACGTTACAGTGATGAAGCGGTGTTTCACCTTTCTGGGAATGTGAATAGACACAACGTAAGGATCTGGGGAACTGATAATCCCCACGCAGTTGTGGAACACCAACGCGATTCACCCAAGGTGAATGTGTTTTGTGCCATTTCCCCTGAAAAGATTTATGGGCCCTTTTTCTTCCTTGAACCTACTGTGACAGGACATGTTTTTCTTGATATGCTGCAACAATGGCTCCTTCCACAGCTCGAAGAGGATAGTGCAGATTTCATTCTTCAATTGGATGGTGCCCCTCCGCATTACCATGGCAGCGTTCGGGATCATCTCAATGAGGCATTGCCAGAGCGCTGGATAGGCCGTGCATCTCAGGAGGATCGAGTTCTCATTCGTTGGCCACCTCGCTCCCCCGATCCGACCCGTGTGATTTCTTTTTGTGGGGTTTCATAAAGGATCGTGTTTACGTACCACCACTTCCAACAACATTGGGTGACCTTCGCGCCCGCATCACAGCAGCCATTGCAGAGATTGACCGTGAAACACTACACAAGGTTTGGCAGGAGATAGACTATCGGCTTGATGTGTGTCGTGTTACGCGAGGTGCTCACATAGAGCACTTGTGATGTGACTGAAAAAAACTTTGAGAGTTACCCTTCTTACCACATGTATTACATTCAGATATGTTCATTATATTTCACAAAATAAATTTATGAAATCGGGCACATCATTTTGACTTACCCTGTATATATCCTTTTTGGTGTTAGATGTAGTTTTCAAATAATCACTATTCATAGCTGAAAGGTAACCTATTATATGAATATTATCAGACCTGTTATCAGACAATACTGGATGAGTTTTTGAATTTCGTATGTCGCTTTACTCAAGTTGTGTTTGAGATGCAGTAATAATGAACAAAGTGCAGCAATTATTCTTACAAGTAAAGGGCCATGTGGTTGTCGCGCAAGAACGATGCAAACATACAGCGTCCGATAGAGCATGAGAAGATATGGAAATCACCAAAATTTAAGCTGCTAAGGACCATAGGGTGCGGAGCTAGGGAAGAGGAAACATTGAATGGTGGCAAAATTAGAGAAAGGCATGAATGACGGTGAAAGTGAATATCTTGCAAAGAGGAAAAGAAAGACAACCAAAAGGAATATAACACCCAGAAGAAGGGCATAATGAACTAGGAAAAAACATAAACAGGGTTGCCATCTGGGACGCAGTGTTGCCAGCTCTGCAGAAAATTGAGATATCAGATATAGCACAAAACAGCAATTCAGGCACAAGAAAAGGGAATAAGGCAGTGGGAAAGACTGTGGACACTTGCGCGAAAGGGGCGAACGATTATCATGCGTGAATATCGAACGCGCGAGTGAATAGAAATAGAGAGAAAAGTAGAGAGTAATACTCACCCGTTGTAGTTTAGCTGCAGTTGACGTGAAGGTAACGAATAAATGCGTGGTTAACACACAAGCATATCTTGCAGTGAGCACAGCGGATGAAAGCAAGCTGGTCACAGGCTTCCCTGCAGTATTCCTCTGTAAGTCCTGTTTTGAAGCAATATTCGGAAGGCGTTTGGTTTTGCAAAGGGATGTTCACTGGAGTAGCCACATTTGAAGAACGCAAAGCGATTCAACGCTTGGAATCGCCTTATGGAAAACTGATAATGAACAAAGAATTGAAGACAGAGAAAGGTCTCGCGTTGCGACACATTAATGCTGGAATAGAACACCAATGAATCTGTGGTGTATCAGCCTCTTATAGAACTCAACACCAGCAGGAACTGTGCTGTTGTAAGGATAATCATCCTTGCTTGCAGCCCAGGAGTTGACCGAAAGCAAAACATGATCCTCACCCTGCAGATCGGGCCACAAAATGTGCTCCATGAAGATTTGCAAATCGCGTTTGGTCATATTCGCTGATCTACTTCCATATGCTTTCGCATTAGGGAATTCATCGGCCATGATCGCTGGAAAGTGACCACTGGGCTCCGCAACAAGAACATACATGTGTGGAAGCAGTGTGCTATCCATTACAATCACCAGCACAATCATATATGAATGTGATGTTGCGGCGATTGAATCTATGGCACCAAAGATTGAGTTGCTGTCCTGCATGGCAAGAGTTCTGACAGAATGGAACTGTTTATAAAATCTGGACTGATCTGTATTAAGGACCTGCTCTGGAGTCAGCTCGTGTTCTGCAATGAAAGACTTGATCTCATGAACAAAGTCTGTGGCGGTTGTTCGAACAGCACCGTCATCAACGTCGACTCGTGTACTATCTTTATGTGTGATCTTGAACGAAACTACTTTGTGTGTTCGTTTGAAGCGCGTGACCCATGATCTAGATGCTGTGAATGACAAGGTGTTGTGTGGATCATTTTTTTCTTTATATTCATGGTTCAGATGTGTATTGTGCGGTGGCGAATAATTGCATTGCGTTGTCTCCTTGCGGTGAAATGCTCACGTACAGCATTATAAAGGGTTTTTTGTAGGGAATACCGGCGTCTACAAGGTGTTGTGAGTGCATTTTTAAATTTTTACAAGATTGTCTTATTTTTTATTTTCGTTTTTGTGTCACAACGAAAGTGATTTTCAAACGCAGCGACATGTCAGTTACTAATTCAGGAGGATATAGCTGGGGAGGTTCTGGCCCTCTGGGCTGCTTGGTCCAGATCTTGTATGCATCGGCCAAGTAATCTTCCGGGAATTTTGTGAAAGGTTTCTTTAGTGGTGATGGAGCAGAAGATGAAGAAATACTGCTTTTGTGGTGCTTTACGACTGATGGACTTTGTTCTGGCATTAACGCCGTTCCTCCTGCTAACGCTATATTATCACCAAAATCACTGTCAATGTCGTTATCATCTGTGTCATCGTTGTTTATCATTAGTGGGTTAAACTCATTCACAACAACTTCTTTGTTACACAGCTGCGTTTTAATCTTTTCTGCAACGAGACGCTCCTCCCGCGTTGCTGTTTCCTGCAAGATACAGAACACATCCGCGAAGAACCTAACAACCCCAGCTTGTCGCATTTTGTACACATATGATGCGCCTAGTAAATAGCGCTCTGTCCCCTACACAATACACAGAAACACTTCAATATCTCGCGCTCACTTCTCACAATATCCGTGCTCTACCTACGTTCAAATTCCTCCCTTCTCCTATTCCAGGTATCAACTATAGCTGGTCATTTGACCTGTTGTGTTGACTGTTTGCTAATATACCATTAATACAACTACCCGCAACATGTTTACATAGTACCTGCATAGTATCACTGCACTCTGTGTCCAATGGCACTACCTCACCGTGATCGAATGCTCACACAGAAACACCAGTATTCGCTCGCACTTATGTTACTTCTACCACCATAAATCTAGCGCCTTTTATCTCACACTCTCTGCGCATTTTCTACCCTCTACTAGCGTTTCCTGCGGTTCATAGCATGGCACGTTACACCGCACCTCTAGTAATTTCTTGTACCATGTCGCCTGGGCTTGTTTATATTGCAGCGGTAACTACGGGAGTCTTTCTTCCAGTAATTTTGCTTTTTGCTTCAGGAAGGGACACAGTGTAGGGTTTGAGTCTCCAACTTCGAGGCCACATGGGCCCTTCAGGTGAGGCTAGGACAGGAAAAGAAAGAGGATCTGGCCCGCGCGACGGTATAATCCCTGCATTAGCGTGGTGAGACTGCGGCAGATCAGGGACAACTTTTGTCTTCCTCACGTGCGTTATTCACGCACGACTATCGCTGACCCTTTGCATTCATGTGTCCATATTCTTTCCTATTGTCTTTTGTGTTACTTGATCCTTTTTATTGTGCCTGAATTTCTATCTTGATATCTCAACTTTCTGCAGAGCTGGCAACACTGCGTTCCAGATGGCAACCCTGTTTGTGGTCTTTCCAAGTCCCTGATGCTCTTCTTCTGGTTGTTATGTTCCTTTTGGTTGGCTTTCTTTCCTCTTTTGCAAGATATTTACTTTCACCGTCCTTCCTGCCTTTCTCTATTTTTCCGCCATTCAATGTTTCTGCTTCCCTAGCTCCGCTCTCTATGATCCTTAACAGCTTAATTTTTTGTGATCTCCATATATTTTCATGCTCAATCGGACGCCATATGCTTGCATCGTATTTGCGCGACAACCATATGGTCCTTTACTTCTAAGTGCGTTGCATGTCGGGGTTTTAAAAAGAATGGAATTAGCAAATTCAGTTCGGGGGATACTTTGTGACCACCATGTCTTACCTTTTGTATTTTTTTGACTAATCGCTTGTTTAAAAATATCAAAAATAAAAATTATTGTTCAGTATGTTTGGCTAAAGCATATACTTTACTGTAGTGTAATTTAAATGTAGTTCTGTCATAAATTTATTTCCTTTTGGTGATGGCCACAAAATAACCTCACCCCCTTCGTAGGAAACGTTAGTAAACTGTCGAAGTGTCGCTCCCAGATGACAGTATTTCCCGCGTTTTCTGAACCTGGTGGTAAGTCTTACGCCTAAACAGGCATTCCAGGCACAGCAGGCACCTCAGTTTTCAATGTTGCCAACTTTATTTTAAAAATATTTTTTCAACTGCTTCCATACCGTTATACTTATCCGCATTGAGTTACACCAAATTTTGCACCACACATGTGCATCAGATACTGGGTCAAGACATATAAGTATATCCGGCGCCTTAGTTGTCACTGTTGCCAACTCATTTCCAAATAATATATTTTCAATTGTTTCCATACCGTTGGATGTATCAGCGCCAGCATTTTCGAACTGGAACATGTCAAAGTTATTTCAAACGACACAGCTGCAAGTGTTGCGAATCACTTTTTCCTGCGCTACGAATATGTTTTGTAACACGGGCTATCAAAGAGGTATTTGGTTGCCACCGTCAACAATTATATATACATATATATTGATTTTTGGTTATGCCACACTATTATTGCTTCTATTTTGTTCTGAGTGGCTAAGTGAATATGTTATCTTAATTAAACAGATATCTGTCATTGAATCCGGAATTGTATTTATTTTGCGAGATGTTTTCAAATTTTTAAGGTGGATTATTAGTGCTAGAGCTAGGGCGGCAAAAGTGGAAGCACCCCGGACAGCACGTTTAGGGGGCGGAAAGCGGCTAAAAATGAAAATGGAAAAGCTTTTAAAAGAGGAAGTAAAATCGCCTATTAAATTTAAATTGACCTAAACGTTTTCAAAATTTCAATACCGGTGCGCTAAGACAATTTTATGTTATTCCAAACAACCTACCTTCCTCTTTAAAATTCAAAACCGCGATTCAAGTCAGATAGGCAGGTCTACTGCCTTACTGGAATTAGTAATAGCGATACCATGACAGGCTCCAGAGAAGATAACAAAAGTACACTACGTGATGAATGATCAACGTTGTGGCCGTCGCGTCGGCCGGTTGTGATGTTTGGCTAAAAAAGGATGGAAAGGGTGGCAAAAGAACGGTGGTAAGGGGGGCAAAATTTAACTTTGCTCCCATAGGAAAATTTCTAGATCCGGCACTGAAGATCGGAAATAGATTATCAAGTGATGATTAAGTAATTATTATGGATAAGAGAGCCCAGAACAGGGATGAATGTTTCCACCCTGAACATTTTTCTTTTGCTTAGAATATTTTCTTCTTTTGATCCATCAATACGTATCCTTCTCTTTTCTTTGACATCACTATAAACTAAATCTGAATACCTAATCTTGGCCTTCAATTCGTTTCGCTAAAATTGTTACTAAAATCTTGGACAAAAGAATTCAGAGACTCCAAAAACTACACTGTAAAATGTTTGTCCCCTTTTCCGTTTTGAGGATCTTACTTGCTTTGTTCACTGTTTCAAGAATGCCGTTACAAAGTGTTGTCAGAAAGATTGCTTTCAGGTTCTTTATTTTATTGATCAATTCTACTGCCTCCACCCTTATGCTCAATTCATGGTCAGTGTCAACTGATACAGAATACAGTGTTCTCTTTTTTTTACTTTCTCTTAACCTTTATGTAGAGCAAGAACATGCTTACACAAACGTCTCTCCTGTCGAGCCTCTCAGATTGTGTATATCATCTGTTCCTACTTGGGTCGCGTGAATACATCGTGAACAAAAGAATAAGCAATTTGGAGCTACTAAAAGCCTTTAAAATTTTCTCGACTGTTATAGTTATGACATTTTTCATTAGTTTGCACATTTTTACGTTATAGGTTGTATGTTACTTGAAGGAATAAATGGCTAATATTTTGGTGATAAAGTTCCAAATCACATCGAAATTCACCAGCAATTAATACAAAAGTTTTCTTTATTATAACAGAATTTCGGTAGACGCTGTCTAACTTGTCTATCCCCAGCAATCGTCTATCTCAGAAGGGAAACTACTCCACATATATTTTCCCTGAAATCTGAGTAAGGCAATAAGCTTGATTACTTTTTCATCGTAAAATACATTTCTCCTGATGCGGAAATGGGAATTTTGACCCTTGTGCTTTAAAAATATGCAAGAACCGAGTGATTTAAAAGTTAAAATCAACTGGATTTCCCTCACTTTTCATGGGCAATAACCCGACCTTTATTCATTTCTGTACAGAAAGTCCAACACACCTGAGTTGTACGAAGGATTCTGCACTTGCTACGGAACTTTTATGAAAATCGATGATCCGGACATTTTCATCAACGGTTCCCTGATAAGGTATCATCAAGATATTTTGGCTATCCCTAGAATTAACAATGAAGGACTGGATCCGAAACCCAGCAAGACATTTTCCCAGACTTCGTAACCTAGTAGTCTAAGTTAGTCCTGAATACGATACCTGGATTTACGGAGACGAATTAATATGTCTCCTTATGATCCCCGGTTCTAATCCCGAAGGAAACATGCATGTTTCGTTTAAGATGGTCCCGGGGCCTATTTAATGCACTAAATAAAAGTATTTAAATAGTATTAAGGGCTCGGAAGTCGCTAGAAATCTTATAGTAACTGACCATCTGAGGAATTTTAATGAATAATCTTACTCTAGGAAGGCGAATATCTGGATGGCGCCATATTTCTCCACAGATCACAGTGGTCCGTCCTCTCCCAAGTAATCGAGATAGGTGTTAAACCTTCTTGCTCAGGTTTTTGTTAATATTTAAACGATATAAGAGAGTTTAGTCCCGCGAGTGTACCAATCTTCTATATGGATTGATACAACATTTTAATCAGTTTCACAAAGGAAATGTAAGAATGGTACCATTTTAAGACAGCCTAGACCGCTAGATTTACAATTTACCGTGCATCCGTAGTTCAGCTGCATGGTAGAACATTGTTTTTCTTATATGGGAGATCGTTGGTTCGAATTCGTGTCAGTCAATTTTGTTCATGCCAAGCACGTACCGAGATGGCGCCTTAAAGGTGGATCGTGGCCACTACCTTCACGACTCCTTCTTCTTGTTATTAAATATCTCGTGTAAAATGATATATGCACAGTGCACCAGTTATCTATTGACTTCATCTCTAGGCATAAGTACGAACAGGAAAACCTCCTACAATAGTTAAAAGGGTATCGAGTATAGCGCAAAGAGAGAAAAATGCTGTAACGGTTGATCTCGAAGCCAAAGATTTGATGGGCTCGGAAATAAACACTGGCTTTAAGTAACTACGATAATACTGCTTCCACGTATTTTTGTATGTACAACGAATAAACTATATACACTTTTATTTATAGGCACATGGTGTTTTAAAATAAGAACACGCAATAATTGACGTTTGTGACGTCATGCCCACCCATTGAGCAAAAGTTGCTGATGTTTAAAGAGGCAGATTCTACTATAAGAGCCCAAGGCCAAAGGCCGAAAAAGTTTCTTGCAGGGCAGGGGGAATTCTAGTGACGTTACAAGTTACAGCTGCGCCCAGCTCCAAACTTCATTTCGACCCCTCCTTATTTGAGACAATTTCTGGATATCCAGTACAATTTTGATGGAAACCATCCCATTGCAGCATCCACTGAGGAATTTTGGAATATTTATTTTTGGATAGAGCAGGTTTGAGGTCTTTGACCTGGAAGCTAAAGCTCTTACCTGGAACTAGTATTCTTCAAATCTACTTGGATTTCGAACCCGTAAGTTGGGCGCCAATAAATATGTGACGTACCCAAAATTTTGCCCAAAAGACCTTTATATACTGCTCTGGCTTCTGACGTAGGATGATCCGTTGTACTTCATGTAAAAAGATATTATATTAGTAGGGCGGAGACGGCCTGCCTGATGAAGGCGATCTAACACAAGGAATAAGTTGAGGAGCTCTGGTCTGCCTGATGAAGACAAGCCTGCCTTACATTCCAGTACATCACCTTCTATACCCTCATTTCGGATGTGTTCACTAGTTTCCGTCGAGACAAGTATTGTGTCGATTATATTATAACAGACTTATTAGTGCGCTGTGTTTTCAAACTTTCCTTTGTATACGCACACATGCTATTAAAGAGATCATATAGTTTACAATGAATATTTGGTTCTATATCTTTGAATATGTGCATATATTGTGTCCGGAAGCTTTACACATATACACAACCAATAATATTTAGTTGAAAAGATAGATAACTCTTTACACACAAAATATAACTAAACTATTAATTTAGGTAAACAAAACCGGGGATAAAATAGGTGACAAAAATATAGTGTATCATGCAAGATGCGATTGATGTCACAACGTGGGTTCGTAAAGATAAGTGAACAGTTGCAGAAGTGGGCTAGAAAAGATAAAGGTACGCTTGCACCTAGTGCTAGCCATTGGCTACTGAAAGTAAACTGAATGAGCTCCCATTAATAAAAAGGTATGGGTACGCTAAATCCAAAATGAAAAAGGTGAGGTCTTGGTGTGCCCCCTTGTGCCGCCCATTTCGAGCACTGGCCATAAGTTTAACAACGGAAACTTTGATTTTGAATTTATCGGGAGGAGGAGGTATCTGTTGCCGCCGCTGCGCTCTTTGCTCCTTACATGCCTTAAATATTAATTGTGCAAACAAGTTTCATCCACGGTTACGTATCTGAGGACAAACAGCTCATTGTTTCGCTTGAAAAGGGGTATCTGATGCACGAACTCGTTCTTGCTTTTTATCATCAGTAGGGTCGGATTTACCACTAGGCACACAAGGCCCAGGCCAAGGGGCAAAACTTTCACAGGTGCGCACTTTACAAGAAAACTTTGAAATTACTATTTAAAACATGAGACGAAGAAACGTATTAGCCAAAACCTTAACGACTATGTAGGGAGAGAGCCAAATATCATCACTTTTGACTCGGGAAGTTCCTCGTACACAAGTGACTTTAGGCAATTTAAAGATAGTTTAATTTACATTAGAAGTAGTGAAACATACTTTAGTGTTTATATTATAAGTACATTTTATTTTTTCCTATTTTTGCCTTTGTACACACAAATAGTCATTTTAATCAATGCTACATATAGGGAGTTTCAGTCAACCATACCCCAGCCAATGGACAACTGATACATTGTGTTGAAGCACTCTACACTGCATCAAATCTAGTTTACGATAGATTTTTGTATATAAACTGAAGTTTAGTTTCCTAACCTGTCTTTTCGAGTCCGCCGGCCACTATCCTACCATACTATATCTGGTCTGATCCAAAGATGACCAAATACCTTAAATAATTATAAAAAGCTGTCCTAACGTTTCTTTTATGACAGCAGAAACAAGCCTTACTCTTCTCCCTAACTTGACCCTATATCTTCAGGAGATAAATGTTCCGGGGATGGTGTTTAACATTCAAATGGCATTGAACGTAGTAAATAACTTTGTGATGTCGCTTTTGTCCATTCCTAGATATTTTGTAACTTTGAAGTTTGTAGTTTAAGGAGCGACGTTTTCGTGTGAATAAAAATTGTTTGTATTTCCATCTTTTTCAGTGTAATTAACATCTCTCCCACAGGTAGGGTACAGTAATTTAATTAATATTGCTGGTTGTAGGACTATGTATTAAATGCCATCACTTGATTAAACGGTTTTATTTAACTTTACAATTCCGTCAGTTTGTTAAGGTCAAATCTTGTAACTCAACCCAATTCCGCTCAGTGGCGGATTAAATTTCCTCGCGCTCCTAGGCGCAAACTTGATATGCGCCGTTCTCAAAATAAAAATAGTATTTGCAGTATCTTCACTTGCTAATATAAAAATTGGTGAACATATTGAAATATAAAGCGAAAGATAAAATCAATAATAACAATATAGTACAAACAATTCATTTTCTGTATATGCTATACCTGAATTTATGTAATATATTGAGAAATTAAAATTCACCACTCACCAGTCATAAATTAAGCTGCTTCCACCTCATTTTGATTGATGCGAACTTGTGTATACGTTCTTCAAAGTTGATGTGTCCATCCGTCAAGAGCTTTGCTTTGATGTGGAGAATGGATAACTCGTTCAGTCTTTTATTACAAGAAGATAAGTCTTCAGTCCTTTTACAGCCGAAAACGAACGTTCAGCTGAACAGTTTGTTACAGCAATACACAAAATATTCTTAATGCAGTGTGTGTGTGCATTTGGAAACACAGACTGCAGCTTCTCTTTTCGTATAAATGATAACATTTCTGCTGGCGTAGATTCCTCTGGTCTTCAGAAGACCAGCAAGATGTACACATTTACTTGGGAAGATTGATCCCAGATAAGTTTTATATGCGGTCTGAAGGTTAGCTGCACGTTCAGAAATGACAAAAGAACTGTGAAGAAACTTACTGAAGACTATGAAGTTGTCAGACATTAATTTATAACTTTGATTTCATCTAATTAATTCAGTGTGCAATTTAACAAAAATAGGAAGAAAACCTCAACTTTAAATTTTTATCTTCCTATTAGAACGAGCTTATTGTCTCTTACTTCATCGTCTTGAATATTACGTTTTCTAAACCATTTATATCAGTCATTCTATCAGTAAGCAGTTAAATAACTTCATCACAAATAGTAGAAAATAAGTAGCTTGTATGACCTTTCCCCGGATTTCCATGCTGTTCAATGTGTTCCGCAAGAAATGGATCATAATCGGCAATAAGCTCTAGAGACATCATTTTGCCCATTGTGCAGAAAATGTAATTTTACTTTGTGACCACGTAAGAGAAGCCTCGTGACTTGTCAACTTCTTTACGACAAAAATCTTTTCTTAAGACATTGACACAGTACGTAACTTCCGTCTGAATATGTGATTGAAAATGGTTCTCCAAAGTCAGAACAGATTTCTATCTTGTTAAGAGTGCCAACTCGCAGTTTTTGTGCTCTTCGGAATTTTCGTGTGATGGTAGAATATTTGAAATGTTTTCCAGTCTGAAATGACATGAGATGCGATCTTTGTCTTGCCCTTGAACAACCTACAAGATACACAATAAACGTCACCAGTGCTGCACGAATATACCAAATATTCAGCAAAATTGATTCGCCATTAACAAATTTATGAACACACCACTCTTATTTTAAAATCTTGTCTTATCTGCTATGAGTCTTTGCGATTTAGAAAATTCGTTTTCATCATTCTCATTACTTCCACGTTTCAGAAGAATGTCAATTGTAGACTCATTCAGATACCACTCGACATTATCGTCACTAACGAAATTAGCACTATCACTATCACAATCAGAAACTTCTACGAACTGAGGCCGACCGGGTAGCCGTGCGGTCTAAGGCGTTAGGCCAACGACATGAAGGTCCTGGGTTCGAGTCCCGGCAGGGACATGGGTGTCTTTTAGATGAAAGTAACCGATAATCGTGACGGGCCGAAGTCAGCAGTTACTAGACTGGCCCGTATAATATAAAGTTTAACAAAGTTTTATCCTACGAACTAAGGAGCACTTTCTTCCTCCACCAAGCCCACAATATTTTGAGAGTTTTACGTTTCACAGAGTTCACTCGATATAGTCACTTTCACTTCAATTTCTGAACTGCTTTCGGAAATCACTTGTTTCTATCGCCTAAAAAACGTGTCCGCTGTACTATGCATTATCTGTAAGATTGTTTCTCTTTGACGCTTTTGGTTTCGAAGTTTACGATAAGCCGCCCCACTTCACTTTGTTCGCTTCATGCTGCTGGATAAAAAAACAACCCACCAAATCGCAAACGCACTAGCAACTAATGCAGTATCCACCAACTAAATGAACCAGAAAATACAGTAAAACAAAAACTAGTTACATTAAGTTAGAAATCTCTGTAATTATTTAGTGCATCACACAAATATCCATCTGCGCAAGATAGAAGTAGACGAGTAGGTTAGTAACACTGTTCATAGAACCACTTTTGTCGCCCATGCGAAATCTGTACTCACTCACTCACTTACTTATCAGCAGTCTCAAAAATGACAAGCAGTATTTTCTTTCGCACTGTCTTTTTCTTTTTTATGTGTTATTTTTTTAAAGACTGGCATTGTAACAAAACCGCACAAACCTGAATATCACCACCAACTAACTCTAAACGATGCATTTTGTGGGCGTCTCTCTTCCATTGAACACATTCCGCTTTAACTGTTATAAAATATATGCCTCTTTAAAACTTTTGTATGAATGGTTTGGAGATAAGGTATTTTAGTACATGTGTTATTTGTATAATAAAGAACAGAGATGCAAACTGTGTATATTTCGAACAGAAAAATGCCTTCATATTATTTAAAAAAACATTTCCGGCTTTATTCTTGATATTCTGGAGAAAAGATTTCCCGCCCCCCAAGAATTGCTGTCCCTAGGCATGGGCCTAGTGGGCTTATTTGGTAATCAGCCACTCCTACCAAACTGAAAATCCTAGCGAAATCCCGGCTGAAAGGTACAACTTCATTGATTCACATTCATGGGATATTAACTTTATAATTGTGCTCTTTAGGATTTATTTGAAATTTAAATAAATTATTCTTTAATTAATGTATAGGCGTCCCACCATTTTATTGAAAGTCACACGTAAGAAAACTTTATATTTTTTTAGTGCACTATCAAATAGTTTCACTTAACTTTATCTACATATTTTGTTATAATTACTACTATATTGTTAAACAGATACAAATAACCACGTAATCTTCATCATCTTTAGATGTATTCTAAAAAAGGAACAAGTTTTTAAGATTTTTCATTTGATTATTTCCCTATTCCCTTTCATCATTACAAATTACTCCCTCCCTCTCTGTGTGTGTGTGTGTGTATAAATGTATCAATATAATGTATTTTGTATAAACCGTATTTTGTAAATAAGCACATTAGCAGAGTTAAATTATTATCTGTTTATTATTCTTATTATTAAGAGGACAGAGGAGATGAATTTGTCATAGTCAGAAGTTCGGAAGGGGAAAAGTACGGAAGGATTGAGGGAGAAAGAAAAGGAGGGCGCGCTAGAAGTAATTGGCCTTGGGCACCTAGACTCATAAATCCGGCCCTGATCAACAGTTAAAAATTTTGGACTCATTCGATACCTGAAAAAAGTAAATAACATTATTGCTGTGACAGAAGTCTCAAATTTTAAAGCCTTGAATAACAATATACTAACGTACAAAAAATATTGGTTAAACTCCTTCTGTGTTAGGACAAAAACTGTTGAACACCCGCGTAAAGACAAAGTAAATTTAGATTATTTGTGGTGAATTTATGACAAATTTTCCTGTTGAAATTAGAATTTAACCTTAAACATTCGTTAAAATACCTTCTATGCGGTACATGAACCTAGCACCAGCGACAAATTTAACTCGATGATAATGTAAATAGTTTGCGCTAAAATAACTAGAAATTAGGCCAATGGAATTTCGTGTTCTTTTTTAAATATAGAGGGACTCGATTTATGGCTGACATTACCAACTAATGAAAGCAGCGTAAATTCTAAAATAATATTTGTATCCATTTTGTGATAAATTGTAATTTGCAAAAACATTTCGCTGCGCCGAAAATATACTTCCGTTTCGTTTTGAAAATTTCACCGAAAAAAAATTGACAATAGCTGTATGTGATGTCCGTATAGAGATTGTATATATAACAGAGTGACTGTTCTCCATTCGTGTAGAAAAAGTGGAGTCCGTGGGCATGGCATATCCGCTCATATTGAGACTCACAAAACCTTACAATATGCTCATTTAAACACTGAAAAATACCTCAAATGGTCTCGCGGAAAACACTGTTAATAGCAACCTAAAATTACAAATCGACTTGAAATAAAACTCGTGTACGGTACGTTAATAAAGATATTATTCACATAAAACATACTGAGATGATATCGCTTATCCGAGAAAGGTTGACATTCATATAGCTTGCTGCTTATGTGCCATTAACAAGAAAAAAACTCCCTATATGTGGTTTTATTGATTGTCAAATCCTAATAAAATACTATCCGGATTTCTGTACCACAAAGCTGGTTATCTCCCATTGTATATATTCATATCCGAATACCATATTTATTGAGCTGTAGTAATCTGTCTCCAGAGAGGAACTGCTCTATAGATATGGCTCAGAAAAGGAATTGCTCCACACTATTTTTTCACCTTAATTTTGAGTAAGGAAATAAACTTGTATACTTTTTCATCGTAAAATACATTTCTTCTCATGCAAAAAAGGGAATTTTGGCCCTTGTACTTAAAAAATGAAAGAGCTGCTTGATTTAGAAGTTAAAATCAACTGGACTCCTCTCACTTTAAAGGGTCCTAACTCGGCCGTATTAATTGCTGTACAAAAAATCCAACTCACCTGAGATCTACGAAGCCACTTACTACGTAAATTCATGAAAATTGGTGATCCGGACCTTTTCATAAACGGCTCCCAGATAATGTGTCATCCAGATGTTTTAGCTATTCCTAGAATTTACCCCGAAGGACTGGATCCGAAACCCAACAAGCGATAATTTCCCAGACTCCGTGGTCTAGTAATCTCACGTAGACGTGAATATGATACCTGGATTTACCGAGAGGCATTTCATCGTCTCCTTATGATCCCTGGTTCTAATCTAGAGGGGAACATGGGTGTTCTGGCTAAGAAGGTCCCGGAGCCTATTTAATGCACTAAATAAAAGTATTTAAATAGTATTAAGGGCTCGAAATCCTATAGTAACTGGCCATCTGAGGGATTTTAATGAATAACCTTACTCCAGTAAGGCGAATATCTGGATGGCGTATATCTGGATGGCGAAACTTTTCTCCAGAGATCACCGTGGTCCGTCCTCTCCTAAGTATTCGAGGTAGGTGTTTAAGCTTCTTGCTCAAGTTTTTCTTCATATTTAACCGATATAAGAGAGTTTAGTCCCGCGACTGTACCAACCAACCATATTTCGATTGATACAAAATTTTAATCAGTTTCACAAAGCAAATGTCGGGATGGTACCTTTTAAGAAAGCCTAAACAGCTACTTTTACAATTTACTGTGCATCGTAGTTTAGCTGGTGAAACATTGTTTTTCTCGTATGAGAGATTGTTGGTTCGGATTCATGTCAGTCAGTTTTCTTCATACCAAGCCCATACCGAGATGGCACCTTCAAGATGAATCATAACCACTACATTCACCACTTCTTCCTCTCGTTATTAAATATCTCGTGTGAAACGATATCCGTTTGAGATCTATAGAATATTCAATCTGTATCTCAGGAAGGATGCTCGTTGAGATACGTCATCCTTCAGATTTGAGACGGGCTTAGGGTGCATTTATCAACATAGGCCAGAAATAAATGCAGTTCAAAAATGGAACTTTATTATTTTGAATAAAGTTAACGATGCAATTGCTGGAAAGTGAAGTTGACGAGACAAGTTACTTTAATAATGTAGCAGTTATTTAAACGAACAATGTACATTACTTTGAAAACGATAAGATTTACCCCTGAATATTTTAGCGTTTTTCGGTCCGACAAAAGTCTACTGTATGTACACGAGATGGCACGTCTTATTTTTACACTTTTATCTATGCATGGTCGTGAGATAAGTTACATATCATTCTTAAATATAATTAAATATATAATATATTACATACCTGTGAAAAGTAACTCCTTCCGGCTTCTTTACACTCTTATTTACGCAACCAAATGTCACACAACCAAACATTTCTTATACGATGTAAATGGATGATTTATTGCAGAGAGGGACCTAGGTCACATTTTTGAGGTATCGAAGTTAATGGTATTTTTTCTTCTCTAGTTACAGAAACATCTTTCAGTGCAGACAGGGCATCAGTCATTTTAGGGTATAGTCAAGAAAATGTACATTGGAAATTGTACTTTAGTGTACAACTGTATCTGAGCCACTGACTCTAGTCTTTTTCTGCAATAAACGTAGCTAAGAACAAACTAAGAAAGTGAAGAATATACTCTTAAGTAGAATGCACAAAGAGTCGCTGCTGCCGAGTTAAGAGCTGATGAAAGACAATCAAACGAGTTCTACACAGCAGTGAAGGAATGTGCAACTTTGTCTCGTTCTAGGGACGATACAGTGGGACTGTTTCGATTTCATGCGAAATTTGGACCTACCTAATTTTCCTGTATAAGACATGTTTTATTTGCAGTAACTGACAATAAATACGTTTTGTGTGTATAACATGAAAACGGGACATTGGGAGTTTTACCTGTATCTTGGAGGACAAGCAAGAAAAGGACCAAATGCCGTGGCGTCTTTTCTATTAGATTATATTGCAGACTATGTACCTATTGGTGATACAGAATTGCATATTCTTTCGGACAATTGTCTTGCAAAAAGTAAAAGTCACACATTCTGTCGTGTTCTACTAGCGTTAATGGACACTGCAAGATTTCACAAAATTGTGCATCATTTTCTCTCAGAGTCACTCATATCTTCCATGTTACCGGAAGCTTGGTGTGATTCGACGTCCCTACAGACGTTGTAGACGTATTTATACGTAGTAGGAATTGTGTGCGCTAATCTATAATGAAGCTCGTGGTGGTTAAAATACTGTCAAATTTACTGACAACACCAATAATATTATTGATTTCGCAACGTGGTGGCCTCATGTCTACAAGAAATGTGACATTTGTAGAAACTACCACGTGTTCCTACAAGGATAGACAATAGTTTCAGATTTTCAAGTATCAGTTTGAATACTGTGTTGGAAGTAATGATACTATCATAGTTCCCGAATTAATCAAAGGTGTGACTTACCACATCTTCATTCCAAAGATATGCATGAAGCTATTCTTCATTGAACCACTACCGGCACCGATGAAACAAACTTAGATGTAAAATAACATATGAATGTATGAGTTACATTATTGTACATCAAACATCGACAGTAAAGTTCAGAAAGTGCAGTACACTGTCATTCATTGATGCATTTATACTTTTCTGTGGTATATGTAACCTAACCTAACCTAGCTTATGTGGCAAAGCCACGACAACCGGCGTTTGTAGGATATTTCTCGCCTTATTTCTAACAGTCTCCAATTTTATTGCAGAAAGGTACCGGAGTCACAACTTATTTTATTTCAACGGTCTCTAGCAGCATACTAATGTAGGCTGCATTGAGTGTTGCAGAATTTACTATTCACTTTGCAGAATATTTGAACCAATAACGGTATATTTATTTGTTACACTATAAAATGTATACCATTTTTCTTGTTTTTCTCAGAATTGTGCAAAAGTGACTCAGGTCCCTTTCTGCAATATGCCATTCAAATGTATTTCTTGTGCGTCTCAACATGGCGCTCCTCGCAAACCGGAAGCTTCGCGTTTGTGACGTCACGCCCGCTCCTTGGATGTCACAAATACGGCACTTAGTAGTGGTATATGATACACGTATATTGTAAATTAAGATGTAGAGAAGACCCCTCGATGACCGAGGAGTTAGCGCTCTCGCTTTCTGTCATCATTGTTACGGGTTCAATTCTCGCCTGGATACATTGAGTAGTGGTTCGTAGCCAACTTTACCAAAAAGATGTAGGTCCCTTTTTAGCTCGCTTAGAATGTTAATATAATTCAAACCATGGAGGTGGAGGAGTGACTGATTTTGGTCGCCCTGTGTTTTTTTAATGTGAGCAGCACAAATGTTAATATTTACAGCGTGACATGATTCACAATCGGTAAATATCACAACACCAATTAGAACACAGGGTTACGAGATCTAATTTATACATATTGATATCTATTTGAAAATGATATGAAGTGGCTACGTATGGAAAAGTATTTGGCAGATGAAAAATTGTCATAAGGTACAAAATGTTTGCCCCTCCATTTGTTGTGGCTCGATAGCTGACTTCTGAATCACTTTGTTTTACACGCCACACCGGAGGCTTCTAACCAGCATAATCTCCCGAAATTATGAAGAAGGGCAAAAATTTACGTAGTAAGGTACATTAAAAAGTTCAACGGGTACTCCTGTGAACGGAACCCGAAACCAAAAGATAGCTCGTAAGACAAAATTTTCGAGAACTTTAGGACCGTGAAACAAGTTTGAAGTTTCAAGAAAGGACCAAAATTTGCGTTATCAGGTACTTAAAATATTCTTGTTCCGTTTTATTCCTTTCCATGTACCATTCGGGGCCACATTTTACTTTGATAACTTTCTTTAAAAGGCCAAAATTAATGTCATAAGGTACATAGCAACCCTACGGGAATTTCTGTGGATGGACCTTTGAAACCACAAAGCGATTCATAAGAGAAGATTTTCGGGGGCTTTAGGGCCGTAAGACAAGTTTGAAATTTTGAGAAAGGTCCAAAGTTTACGTCTAAGGCACATGGAAAATTATTGCAGTGTGCTGTTTGTTTCCACGTACTAGCTGTAAAAGCACCAGAA
>JAGDQP010025450.1:1187-26896 GCA_022664845.1 Lepisma saccharinum | reverse complement strand
GACGCCATAAATGAACTATGTAACAGCATATATCAGCTAAAAGAAGATAATTGTAAATACACAATTGGGATATTCTTTGACATTATGGGGGCCTTCGACCATTTGTGGTGGCTTTCCTTGCTAAGGGAATTAAAGAAAATCGAGTTGCATAGCAAATTGTGGAAAGTTGTAAAAAAGTACTTTGCAAATAGACTAATAGAAGTAGAGACGGCGGATGGCGTCGTGGCTAAGATGCCAACAAAAGATTGCCCGCAAGGCTCGGTGCTAGGCCCGGTTTTTTGGGACTTGGCCTTCCAACCGTGCCTGGAAATGCTGGATGGAATGCGGCAGGTGGAAAGAGTGGTGGGATATGCCGACGACCTGGCGGTCGTGATTAAGGGTTACAGCCGACTGGACCTACAAAACAAAGCAAATGAAGTAATAGACAAAATGACGTCGTGGTGCAAAGAGAATAAGTTAACAATATCATCAGAAAAAAAAACAAATATGTGTTATTTAAAGGAAACGTTAATTTCAATAGAGGACCAACTATAAAAGTGAATGATAAAACGATAAAAAGTGAAAGACACTTAAAATATCTAGGTAACTTTAGACGAAGAACTTAACTTTAGAGAACATACAACTATAATAAAAAATAAAGCAATAAAAGTTTCACACTAAATTGGTAAACATCGCAACAAAAGACCTTAAAATTCCAATTAAAATAATACGATAGTACCACGATGTTATTATAAGATCGATTGTAGGTTACGCTGCTAGCGTCTGGGGCCACAGAATGGATGATATTAGACAAAGACAAATAATTGACAGATCACATAGACAACTACTACTGCGACTGTTTGGCGCATATAGAACAACACCGGTAGAGGCTCTCCAGGTGGCGTCGGCTGTCCCGCCAATGCATCTTCAGGTGAAGAAATTGGGTACCATGTATTGGCTCAAAAAAGGAAACCAAGAACAAGTATCCAAAATACTGCACCAAGAAGCAGGGAATAAATTAGAAATCAATTCCATAATAGTCAATGCATGGCAGGAGTTATGGGAGGAGACGGAAAAGGGAAGAAGACTTTTTGGATTCTTTCCAGATATTGAGGAGAGAATGGGCATGGAACTTGAGATCACCGGAGGCCTTATGCATTACTTGACTGGTCACGGCCCCTACCCACAGAAACAACCCCAAATGAAAATAGTAGAAGATAATATGTGCCATATATGCGGGGTGGTGGCCACGCCAAAACACATCGTACTAAGATGTAGGAAACAAGAAACATAGTTTGGGAAGAAAGACAGCTCCTGGGGGAGACGCCCGTCACGGAGGTTCTGCGAACACCGGAACTGGTGACGGCCCTCAGGGAGCTGACTCACAAAGTCTCAAACTACTACAAGAGGAAATACCTTAACGGCGTGGACCGCCCCGTATGAAAACAACAAGGATAATGCAGATTAATATATGGGGACGTTGGGTCAATAAAAGGATCGCCGCGTGCGCGCACCCGCGTTGCAGCCGCGTCAACCGCGTATAAATAGACCACAAAACAATAGAGACACGTAATTTAATGTATAAGCCAGAAATGAAGTGGTGAAATAGAGAATGAATGTTCCGCTGGAACCCAGTGGGAAAAGTTCGGCGCCTTGAGGCGGAACTCCGTCCCAAGAGACGCTAAGTGTGTGTGAGTTAGTGTAAGTGTGGTGGTGGAGGAAATTGGAAGTGTGGTATGAAGAGACGAGTGTATATATTTAGTGGAAAAACGCTAATTTTCTGGAAGCCAGAAATGAAAGCGAACAAATCGAAAGCTAGCCACGGTGTAAGTGTGAGTGATTGAGTGTGAAGATTTGAAAGTAGAATACAGCGAAATAAGAGGCATAACTAACCGAGCGCAAGAGTGAGACAGGAGGAACCAACATAGTAACGAGGAAAAAGTGGACACCAATCAAGAGGAAAGGGAGGCGACAAAAACTTTGTGGAACACACCACCTAATCCACGCGCACCTATCCTTATTCCTTCCTACTCTGTTGCAGGTTAGAAGAAGAGGCCAAAAGAAGAAGAAGCCAACCAAGTTTATGTTTGTCTTGTCTATGTGTTGTCCACGTGTTAGTCAATGTATTGTTCTAATATTTGTAATATATGTTTATGTGTTATATGTTAATAAAGAAAATAATAGGTAGGGACCCTCCCAAGCAAGTAAGTTCTATTAAGGGAACTTAGACCAGGAGAACATTCTGGACGCCTGGTCCAAAGTCCGTCCCGTAACACCTGATGTCTCTGACAGAAGGAACATAGGAGCTTCTTGGAATGCCGGAACTCCGGCAATCCAAGAATCTCTAGGGACACGCCTGCCCCAAGGCGAGAAGAACAAATATGTTCATGATGCACGCCCTTGGAAGTGCACAACTCGGCTTGTGCAAAGGATGCAAAGAGGCGGGGGTGGTAAGCTGGGACCCCAAACTAAAATACACACTCCCGTGCGCAAACACATAAGCAAAGGCGTAATTTAAGTATTACGTAAACTTTCAAGGGGGTTCAAATTTTGCTTATTTTATCTGACAATAGGGGATAGGGATCAGAAAAACTTTGGTAAACTTTTTTTTTATATGGGCCAGTCTAGTAACTTTGGACTTCGGCTCGTCACGATTCGCCTTTGGCTGCTAAAATCCACACCCATGCCCCTGCCCGGACTGGAACCCGAGACCTTCGAGGGAGGAGGATAAGAGCAATATGATTACATAAGATTCATTTAAAATTATATTAGTGTAGATTTAAAGTTTGAAACATTTTTTGGACTTCAAAATAACCATAAGAATTTAGTTGGATTTATTTTTAAGGGTTTAGGCATCTGAGGCTCAGGCCAATAACGATAAGAAATTTGACATGTTTTTCATAAGCACGAGGCTGTCTCCTTATTTTTGCTTACAAGGGGGGTCTAAATGTTTTTTTTTTCATTTGGGACCCTCTGACCACCCCTACCTCTCAGCCAATCTTGGCTCAGCCCCGCTTCGCGCATTTGAAATGCAGCGAACTAAAAGTGTTCTCCACGGGACTGGGGCAGGCCATCCCCGGTATTCGTCTCCCTGCTTCGGCCCCTGAAACGGCGCCGAAGCACGGAGTCGGCAGGACCTGTTGTCCCTCAAGGTATTGTTTACATAAAAAAAGAGAAAATAATAGCAAAGAGAGGGACCGGGGAAGTTCTTTTAGCCTGGCTCCCGCCGGCAAATCCAGGCCCTTTTTCCGCGAGTGGGGGAATTTCTTCTTTTATTTTTTTTTATTTTCATTTCAGTTTACAATACGTACATACATGGACCTGAGCTGTAACAAAATACAATCATATATTAAGTACACTGGTGTTAGTGGTTTAATGTATTAAGTTTTTATTGTTTATTTGGGTTAAATTATACTATTATTTATTAATGTTTTTCACTTTATAAATTCCTGCTTTTATGTTGTGACTTCAGTATTTTCTTAAGTGTCTTCCTTACTAATCCTATATATCGGTGTTATTAGTCCTTACATAGTTGTCTAGTTATTATTGTTAGTATTAGTTTTTTTTCATTTATACAGTCAAAATTACGTTATTGAAAACACTTCCCGCACTGTGCTATCTGTGTAACTATCTTAATAAAAATGTATACTTCATTTTCCGTAATCTACTCATTAATGATATATAAAATATTTCTAAAATAGAAGCAATTCAAATACAAAATACAAGGACACTAAACAATCATTCATTTATATGGACTTCAGTTCCTCTATCTATACATTTTAAACCAAAAAAAAATATATCATCAACAAATTATCACAACAAGTATTAAGGGGGTCTAAATGATTAAAATGAACTTACGAAATACTTGGACGCTATCATATTACAAATTAACCTACAAGTATACAGGCCCGCAGCCACGCGGAAGGGGCCAACTCCCCGGAAAATTTTCTTGATCTCACTACACCTTAAAATCTAATTTTATGTGTGTAAAAGGCGATAAAACAGGGATTCCGCCTTACCCCCTGTGGGGAGTGTCACCGCCAAAACTGAGAGCCCTTGTGGTCAAAAATCGATAGAAACTATGTAAAACTAAACTTAAACTCTCCCAATTTTGACTTTACACCCCTCTCTAAACTGAAAATAATCTTGGCGGAATACCTGAGGTAAAAGTGTATCATGTCCCATGCCCTCAACAATATTTGCGTAGCTTCCCCTCCACCTGCAGTTTGGTTGGCAACGAGCCGGTTTTTATGTTGAAACAGCACAGTTATAATATGATTACTCCTTGTTTAAATAAAACAGAGATCACAAAGAAAATATCACAGTTATTGTATATTCCTTCAAAACTACTTTAACACACTGAACACGAATGTAACACAATAACTAAAAAACTAAAACTTTACTTACTTAGCTATGCTAAAAACGCGCGCGCTAGCAGACGAATTTGTTGGGGTCCGTATAGTGACGTCATGGCAAAACTCTTAATAGATGGCGTTATCGGTTACTCATCCACGAATGACATACCTAATAAGTTCTACTTTCCTTGCAGAAGGATATTGACAAAGTGAAACAAAACTACTTCATCGCGTCATGAAAAAGATTGAGAAACTCTGTTCTATATTAACTTTGAAAGAAGAAGTGAGGGATGGATATTTCTTCGTGGGGAAACTAATCGGTGAGAGAAATCGATGAGTGATAGTAATTTTGTATGTCCCTATCTTTATTGTCTTTTGACAAATAAATCGGCACAGTAATGCCTGACTATTAGACTGGAATTTCGCACAACGGAAAACGCATGTATAAACCTTTTCATCAGATTTAATTAGGGTATATGCAAAATCAATTCTAATTTCAAATTTTTTCTTCTGTTTCTTTTCCAAATACTGTTTTACGTGTCTTTATGTAACAACAAACAGTAACCAACCTATAAGAAGGGTAATGTAGTTATATGTAGTAATTTGTTTCTATACAGTCTTCGTAATCAATGAAGGAGAACGCTAACCAACAAATTAATATGTGAGATTACTAACTATATGAATTTATCTGACATCTGTCGGCAATGTGATCTATCACAGTTTGCTGCGTGATAGATGCTTCGGAACTACAGTATCCATTGACAAAAAAAATAATTATACATCAGAGCGCAAACAGGTGTCACGCAAATGAACAAAACTAGTAATCTCACATTTTTTTGGTTTGTCGGTCAGTTTCTTCACTTTTTCCCCCCGTCAAAAAAAAAAAAAAAAAAATGAAAATTTATGAAAATTAACCATTGGCATGTCAAAGGGAGAATTTAACGTGATAGACCATTTCCCAAGTTAAGTTACACGACCACATGTTGTTATCTTCTAAATTATTCCTACACAAATACACAATCACTAAAGAAACAATTAGCAAACGCACACAAACAATGAAAGTACCAACAGAAAGAATTAAAAGGAAACTCGGTACTCGTTGTTATGGAATGTACAAAGTATTGTCCTACGTTTAAATTAGAAATGATATGGAATTTATGTTTCAAAACGAATTTTAATTTTATTGACATTGTTGGTTATATAAAATTAAATTTAATGTCGGAATGTTTGATTAAATATATATATTATATTGTTGAAAATGGTGAAAGAAAATATATTTAAATATTGATTATGTTTCAAGATACGTAAAATGAGGAAATTAGTATCTAATATGACGTAACATTAAGAGAATGAATAACTTGTTTGTATATAATCTTGAAAATAAGAGAGCGAACATGGTGGATTGTTTATGAAGCTTTTGTGATAGTTGTAAAGATTGTTTTATCGATTGCTCAAATAATTTTATGTATTAAACGTGGAAGCGATTCACATTAAGACGAATTGATAATAATTGATGTTATGTTACGCATGTCATAGTTGGTTTCACGAAACATGTATGTAAGAAATGTATTTTTGTGTAACTTAGTCGTTCTCTTTCCTCATATAATAAACTTATGTTTGAGAAATTTACCCTTTGGCTTTACATGTATATTAACTGTTCTTTATTGAGCAGCTCTGCAAATAGATGTCGCCTGACTGATACTGTCGATAATAAGTAAGCCAGTGGTCGTTTTGCAGGAAGTATACAGTTGGAGCATACTGGTGAAACACGGTTTTAGGGTTGGATATCTTCAGTAGCAGGTGAGAAGATCTTGCATCGTCAAAGGAATGACAATTAAATCTAAAAATCTTGTATTCTGGAATCAGACAGACGCTAAAAATATCACTATTTTGAGGATGTTTCTCTTTTCATTTCATAAAACAGAGAGGAAACAAATAAATATTCAATTGATTAGGAAAAATCTTATAAGTTATAGTTTTACCTCGCAACACAACCCCAAAATTTCTGTGTAATTTTTGTTTAAAAAGGAAAGACTTAGCCAAAGAGAATACATAGCGTGCTGGTATGTGTAATTCGTGTTTATGGTTGGAGATAGTTTATTGGTTTTCGAAAAGCTTCTTATACTCTTTGCTCTCTCTCTCTCTCTCTCTCTCTCTCTCTCTCACGCACACACAGACACACACACACACTCACTCTGTGTGTAGATAGATGTGTGTCTGTTTCTATTTGAGTTTTGCATAAAATACACTCTGAATATAGTCACTGAAACGTAAACGAACACACAACATATACAAACATTCTTCACCTCTCTCTCCATACATATATATATATGTATGTAGAGAGAGAGAGAGAGAGAGAGACCTTTATGTGCTTGTGTGTAGGTGTTTATTTGATTTTGTGTGTATACTGTGAATTATAGACGAGTCATTCGCCTTCTGCGTGCTTTATCTCTTTCCTTCTTTGATTTTCCGCCACATGTAATATTCAAATTCTGTCCGATATCTTTAAGAAGGCCCACGTATTTCTTACAAGCTTCATACATTGAAAGGATGTTTACCTACGATGCCGGAATTTGCTCTAAAATATGCTGAAATTGAAAAATAAAAAAAAAAAAGTTGAAAATAAATTTCTTAGTATTCTTAAACCGCTCTGAAGTTGAACAAGTATTACTGTTCAGTGCTGAAACCGGGTCACTTTTGGTAACTCGGTGATCCAGACACAGGTGACCTAGTTCGAAACTTGACCCGAATGACTCAGAATCCGGTCTTCACCGAAATGAACATACTGTCACTCAATTTACCCGATAATCGAATCTTGACTGAATTGACCAACGAAGGGCCCGTTGACCGTCTTGTACCGACAATTTGAATCAATCAATATTGTAATTTATGAGATACTTTGAGAAATGAGCTTATGCACGACGGTTTTGAGAGTTTTAACATATTTTAATGCTCTTAAAGATTTAAAACTTCAAACAAAGTGGTTCATAATAGTTTTCCCGACGCCATTTTGCTCTTTCTGGGGATATGCACTATTTTTATATTTTATTACTATTGTTAGGAAATGTTTGGTGTATTTTTCGTGCTCTGGGGGCAACAGCCCCTCTCCAGATCACCACAGAAATGAAGACTGTTCAAATGCTGTATAATAAGGAAATAATTAAATTTCTACTTTCTCTCCTGGTCACCTGGCCAGACCGGGTTCCAATCATATACCACGTGACTCGGTCCAAAACTTGAGCAGCTCTGTAACTGTTCTCTTTCGTTACGTTTTGTTAAAATATAGTCCTTCCAAAGATCAATATTTTGCGTGACCTGCTAACATTCAAATTGTCGAAATTTATTTGATGAATTAACACTGATTTTTTTAGCATAACACTATTTTCTTAAAATATTATAACCGACCCCACCGTAGATATCAATGCTTCTTAATATTTGCCAGGGGTCACAACCGGCCGTGCGTATGGATATTGATTTTCCCTTGCATCAAATACAAGTGAGAGCATCAATATAATGAATGCTACTTCTGTAAGTCTCTCGCTTTATAGAGGAGGGTATTGGTAGTTCGTAGTTCGTGTCATGGCCACGAGGCACAGTATGGGCTTTTATAATCCAAGGTCTACTAGGTAGCACTTTCGTCGCTTCGAAATCTATCGACCATAATCCTCCATTGCATAACTCTGTTAAATTATTCGTCTTCTCCCTTCATGTTTCCTAAAAAAAGAGAGATCGTTCGAAGAGGTCAATACAGAGCCCCTGCTAACTACCTGGAACTATAAAATTAATATTAACGGTTCTCCGAAAAGGTTAATTGAGAAGGGTTGATATATAGGATGTCCGGTTTAAAAGCACAATAGTAGGAAAATGTTAATCCGCTCTTCTTGAAGATTTTTCTGTATAACTTGATCATCGTATATAGTAATCCATTATAGTTGTATTAACATAGACTGACCAATTTTCGGCTAGAAATGTCAGAGAGAAATGTAAGAAAATTATATAGGTTACAATATAAAATAAATATTTGTATGTTTCTTGACCCCAATCTATACGTATTTGTCCGCTGATGCTGCAAACGAAAACATTTTTTATGTTCATAATTAACTGAAACAATTAGATCTGAATTAATTAGTTCTAAACTGCTTTGATTTCTCTGATCAGTCAATTTATCTATTGTTTATGAGCTTTTTATTTTACTAGATAATTCTTCATTCAGAAAATTGACATTAGATTTAAAATTAAGACGTGAAAATGGCGACTGCTATAAGTGAGCATTATGCAGTGAGAAGACAATTTCTAAGAAAGCTGTAGAAAAGCTGAATGCTTCGAAGTCTACCATTAATAGGATTTTAACATTGGAATGAATTTGGTGGGGAAAATGTGTAATACAAATTTCACTACATTCATTTTTTAATTTAATTATATGAGAGAGGTTAATATAGGGTGCCGAGCGTTTCCGGGAAATAGGGGCAAGTTGGTCATCCTATTTTAACAGAACACTGATTTTAGAAGCTAACCACACTTGAGTACATTTCGGCATTTTAACTACTTAAAACATATCTTACTTTCAGTATTATGTAGAGTAATATGTATATGCTTTTATCCATTTCTTGTCATGTAGTATCAGCTGACAGGCGTTGACAGGCATCTGAGACTTAATTCCGTCACAAATCTGGTAAGCGCCCTCGGGGAAATAAATGGGGATCATAGCGGCCTAGGTCTTTGTGTACCCTAGTATTTGCCTAGTGTCTCTGACGAGTAAATCTTTCTATGGTTTAAAGTGCTTTTTCGACCATACTTGGTAGAGGAGTATGGTACAGTTAAGGAAATATGTACTGCGGGAGTTGAATAAAAACTAATATTTAGCTTTTTATTTAAATTATATTTATCGGCCAGACAGGCAGTTATGATAAGCTGTGACATGTCTGAGGAACAGATATGGCTGGCTTAGCCCAAAGGTTAAGACGATAGACTAAATTACTACTAGACTCCTGCAGTACATATTTCCGTGACTGTACATCCGGAAACCACGAGAAAGTATGATTAAAAGTGCTTTCGTCCATAAAGACAGGCGCAGTGGCCAAAATTTTAATTTATAAAAATAAGTATTTATAGGGTGATTTAAGTCAGAAAACATACGTTTATTTGTAAAATGTTTGAAATAATGGAAAAGAAATACACATGAATGGATACCGTGTCAATGCACTATCTTTCAGAGGTACGTTTGGAAATGCTGCTATCTTCAAACTTGGTCGGTTTTTTTTTTTTTAATGGGAGGGTCATGTAACATATCAGTCTGTGATAGTATTTGACCAAAAATACTGTGGTGAAGTCAGTTTGGTCATAAATGTATTTTTGAATGAGATAATGATTAATGAGTATCGGGAACCACCTATTTGTACATTGAGTTTTCATTCCTTGCACTGTTTCAAGAACAACAGAGTACGTATTTAAAGACTTTTCAATCAACCTAAGCATAATAATGTCACATCCTATTATTATGTGTGATTAAAAGACATAAAAAAATCGAACAAGATCCAAGATGGCCGACTTCAAGATGGTGGCCATGCTCAATGTACCCTCAATGGTGGCCATACCGATGTACGTGAGTACAAAGTTACAATCTTTCAGTAATTATGCTTGAAGAAGTGGGGCAATAGGTACACCCAGAATCAATAAATATGACCAATAAGAAAAAAAACATCCTAAAAGTTGTACAAAATAGCAAAACTGAGCCAAAATCCAACGCTGATTTAAATCAAATGTTCCGTTGCTCAAATTTCTGTGTATTACGTGCGATCTTATACAACTTCTGGAGTGGGAAACACTATTCTGTCGGTGATTTTTATGAATCCGAGTGTACTTTTAATGCTAGCTTCAAAAGATAAAACTCTAATTTACTGAAGTGAATAAGACAAACTTGAGAAAACTATTCCTTTCTATTGAGACAACATTTTTATATCAGTTTTATTTACAATACTTGTTGAGAAGAGTAGGTAACAAAGCAATAAAGAAGGTAACAAAAGAAGATAAGAATAGAAAGCAATGTATAAAGAAATTCTGCTTATTTACGGCTCAACCAAGTCACATTCCGAGAAAGAAAAAGTAAAAAAACAGACACCCTTTTGGATACACCTTTACAATTATTCCAATTCTTTTGTTATCAAGAAAAGAATCTTTTGTATACCATCTTTTCATGTGATCTTATTCATAAACTTCAAGAAGGATGATGATATTGTAAACCCAAAAGAAACCATATTTCGTTTTTGTACCATTGTTGCCAAATAATGTTTATATCTTCACCTTTAACTTTCAGCCGTGACGTTGGGATAAAAAAAGAGCAGCATGAGGAAGAGATCTGGCTTTAGGAAAAAAAATAAGAGAGAGAGAGAGAGAGAGGTTTTGTGCGAAAATCCATTATTCCAGCAGGTATTCGCATCTTCCTTGTGCGGTGACTTTCCCATCCTTCCTATTCTCCTGATCTCGCTCCCTCTTTCTCAGCATCTTTTTCCTTCTTCCTGCATTCATAAAGCAGTTCCGTGAATACCTGGAATAGTTTGAGCTGAGAAGGAAATGAATGAATAGGCGTACCTTTGACTCCCCTTCTTACTATGCCTACATCTCACCCACGTTTTCTCCTGAATTGTTCTTCTGCTCAGAATCACCCACCCTTCCTCGTCGCTCCATTCCAGTTCTACCATAAATTAGAAAGCTCTTTGAAACAAAAGTGATAACTGTTCTTTTACTTTAACTGTAAGACTTTTTTTTTTCATCTCTAATCTTTTAGCATGCTTCCAGGATTTACATTCTCCCTTTATTTCTTAACATACAGTTAACAAAATGGTTACAACATTTTTTCTGTTCTTCTTAGTAGCGAGCTATTGTTTCCTGAAACTAAGTGGAAACATTTAAGTACAAAGGAGATTTCTTTAACATTTTCTTTATGATCTCGGATCAAACATTGGAACTTCCGTGTCTTGAAAACAAAATATCTAAAAGAATATTCCAGTTGAAATATTGGTATTTAACATTTCCGGTCTTTACAGTCCCTGAAAGTTATAGTTCTTTACGTCTACCTATTGAGCACTAGAGCTGGAGAATTAGGGATTGTAGCAGCCATGGCCCATCTTTTATGTACCCGCCAAGGACTTGCCTGATGGTCAGGAATTCCGTCAAGATTTTCAGTTAGCTAGGGCGTAAAGTGAAAATTGGGAGAGTGTAAGTAGACTTGTGCACGGTTTCTATCGATTTCACCCATAACAATTTTAAAGTTCAGGAGGCGCTCTCCAGAACTTGGAGGGAGTAATACCTCCCACAGGGGAAGTGGAAACAATAGAATGACTACTGGTGGGTTTTAGGAAAATGCTGTACATCCTCAGTTAGAAGTATCTGCTTGAGCTGTACTTTAGAACCCACACTTTTCACAAGCTTTTCTTTAAGTCACAATGTTTCAACCGTGTCCTCAAATCCTGTAACATTAATTTAACTCATTACTCAAAGTCATACAATCATGAAAGTTTGCACAGAGACGTAAGTTGGATGATAATACAATATTTCAGTGTCATTTTTATATATTTATATATTTTAAAAGCATGTATTTTTTAGGAAGAACTTCTTTATCCTAAAATAAATACTAGCCCGCTACGATCTTGCTTTTTACTGGTTGCAGAGCACTTTAGGATTTGGGTGTCTAAACATCAGCTTAAATATATAGGGTAAGGAAAATTATTTGAATACAGAAACAACTCAAAAAATAATACTTGGAAAATTTCATAAAAATTTAATTTAATTGTGACTAAAAAGTAGAAAATAAAAAATAAAAAAGCTTGCTTTTCGTTTAAAACCAATCGTACTAAAAAGTAAAAAAAAAAAACTTAAACATGTTTTTCTTTAAAAAGAAACAAAATGAAACAATTTCTACTAAAAGGTAAAAAAATATAACTTCGTTTTCAATAAAATTACTTTAAAAAAATCTGTTTATGTATGATTAAAAAGAAAAATATGGAGCCCGTCAATTGAAGAATTAATAAAGTGATTGTATATGAGAGCGAGCATGATGCTTTTCTTTTTAGTCGTGCATAAATAGATTTTTCAAAGTAATTTATTTGAACGTAAAATTACTTTTTACTTTTTAGTACGGAGTAGTTTCTTTTCTTTGTAGGAAAATACGTGTTAAATGATTTTCTTTTTACCTTTTCGTATGACTTTTAAAAAGAAAAGCATATTTTTAAAATGTGTTTGTAGAAATTTCGAATAATTTCTGATACTACGCTAGAGCAGCATTAAATCTTTACTTATACAAAAATTGAAGGATATTTAAATGCTCGTTTTAAGGTTATGAAAGTTAGTTTTTAGGTTAGTTTCACAAACACATCATGTTGAGAGCAATAAATTATAAACTTGAAATTTTCAATAGTTTCCTGCATGCTTTCTTCCTATCATAATCAGTCACAAGCATCTATTAGCATTATTTTAGAAGTAACTCTTAATGTGACCTCTTCTGTAAATTATCTTAAATTATTAGCAAATAACAATATTGCAGCTTCCCAAAAGCATACTATCTCTTTACCTTTTGGGTACTTTTACATAGATATTTGAACAAAGAATGGCTTCTTATTATTCTGATGTGTGATGATTTGGAATGAAAGCCTTAAATTTGCAATGTACAACAATGCTGTAATAATTGAGCTGCTCAGTGAAATAAGGGCGCATCAGAACTCAATGAAAACTGACTTCATACTTCAGTCAGACAGTTTTCCCATCTAGCGCCTCCTCCCGTAATGACTGTGCCTTTGGCACGTGTCTTAAAAAAAAAAATGAGAACCACCAGAAGCACAGTCATTACGCGAATATACGCTAGATGTCATAAGCAGTCTCTCTCAAGTAAAGAGTTAATTTTTATTGGGATGTGGTATGTTCCCTTTTTCCACTGAGTTCTTCAATAGCTGTCGCACAAAACATTTCCTTAGGAGATTTACTTTTACTCGTGTATTGAAAAGTATAGAGGAGAAGGTCCAAATACGGGCTACCACTTTTATTTTTCGAATATATCTCCAAATTGTTTCAAGGAAGTGCTAAACAACTGCAAATATATCTGCGATAAATTTACTTTATAATGTAGTTGCAAATTTAGATTAGAAACCCATGACTATGATATTAAACACATATTTTACGGAGATGTCATAATCTTGATTTTTGAAATACTAGTCTAAATATGGGCTACCCTTTAAAGTTACCTTACATAATTAAGAAGAAATTTTAACAGTTCGAAATAATGTTCAAGAGTGAATATGTATATATATATATAGATATATATTTACAAAAGTCAGATATAATATTCCTTTTCTGCACCTGCACATTCTTCATGTGCTCACCTCGAACACATGATACACATAATCCATAGGTCTCCCCGTGTGTTCAGAGAATATCCTGTCGCAGAATATACCATTCGTATCTTCATCATCTGGCTTTTCTTGTGTAGCTGGCGTATCAAAGTAACCATCTTCATCATCACAAGGATCTAGATCAGAAAACATTATCGTGGATCCTTCTGAATCTGATTCTTGTCTTGTGAATTCTAAAGTTCCTTGTTATCTTTTGCGTTCAGGTATATTCCAATTTTTTAATTGTTCAGCTCTTTGCTTACCTCCTCCACCACCACCTCCGTCCTTTGGAAACTGTTCCACATTTTTGTCACCAGTCAGCAGTACAACACAAGCATATACAAGTCTAAAACGTCTACTAGCCCGTATTTGGACCATAGCCCATATTTGAACCTTCTCCTCTATTGCATATCAATAACGTGATTATGACATAACTGTATTCCATGATATGCCTTCACTCCTTGATTGAGTTTTCAATATTAAACATAAAAACACTAAATATTAAAGAACACATTACATATCAGGACACGTAGTCTAATGATTACGGGCGCGGACTTCTGATTGCCATTGGAAATTCGTGTCCTCCTGCATGCCAGTCCGAAAGAGGTTATTGTAGAATTTTTGTTTCTCATGCGCTGTCTTTTAGATAGTACGTTTGTCATGTCCGCCATCTTGAAATCTGCCATCTTGAATCTTGCTGGACTTTTTTTAAATGGGAAAAGAGTCAAGTAACGTATCAATCTGGGCTAGGATTTTAACATAAATACACTAGTGAAGTCAGTTTTGCCTTAAATTTATTTTTGAGAGATAATGAGAAGTTTGATTGATTGAATATGTGAAGTTTGATTGAAAAGTCTGGAAATACTTGTTCTTGAAACAGTTCAAGAAATGAAAACCCAATGCACAAACAATGACTATTGGGGACCACTTACTCACTTCCAGTTAATGGAAATACCATGTAGTTGGACGACTGATAGATAATAATCTCTTGTTCTTGTTATAAAGTTGTATTTGGTAAGAGAAATATTTTACATCATAATGGTGAATAGTGAATAATGACAATTGTCTCCATTAGATTGTATCTGATCGCTGTTCTCTTCGCCAGACAATGTCTCAACAGCGAGTAAATCAGTCAAGTCATTGTAGTTCCAGATACATTCTCTGCAGCTTTTATAAAAGGATTTCATGGTTGATCTGGCCAATGGGAAGCAAAATTCGTTTCTTGATCATAATCAAGAGGATTGCATGGAGCTGAAGCGAACAAAAGAACAACAAACTACTTAAAACCAACAATGATAACACACTAGAAATATTTGAATATTACATATAGGTATACATAAAATAGATCAAAGATAACCATATCTTTTGGGGTTTGTACTGCAACTAGATTGTTGCTAACGGATGCAAGCGAATAGTGAAAACCGTGTTCATATCTCTTACTCACATACTTTGGTTTCCACATCATGCACGTATATGTCACATCACGAATGTTGATTCCCTACCCCCCCCCCTCTCTCTCTCTCTTAGAGTAACCAACTGTAACCCGGGACTGTCCCGGTCTGGACTCTCGAAGTCTCGTGTCCCGGACAGACCTTCCCAGGGACGCCTAGAATCCCGGTTTTGTTCAAAACCTGTAAAACAGAATGCAATAGTAACTGAAAATACATATATGGCCTATGTATTTGTAAGAATTCAACTATCGTATTTGGGGAATCAGTGGCGTTTAGGAAATACGTATAAGGTTGTCAACTTCAAATGGAAACTAGGGGGCAATTATTATTTAGCTAAACAATTTTCATAGGTAAAAACCTTGTGATCATAGCAACCGTTTCGGAGGGACAGTTAGTCCAAAACTCCCGCTCCATATTAATACAAAGCGTGAAAACTGAAAAGAGGGGAAATTTGTTCGTTTTAATCGATCTCTCTTGAAAACATACACAAATGAAATTATAAATATTTTGCTTTTTAATTTGAATGTGGTTACTTCTTTCCAGTTTTCGTTCTCTGTATTGATAACGGGGTTGTCCTATGGAGCGTAACTTTTGAATCAACTGTAGCTCTCAAACGGCTGCGATGATCACAAAGTTTTTCCTACGATAATTGTTTAGAATTAAGTGATCGTTCCATCTAAATTAATAATTGCCCCTAGTTTCATTTCAAAGTTTCAAGTTGACCTCCTTATATGCCACTTAATACACCTTATATGCCATTGATTCCTGCAATAGATTGATTCTCCATAATTATGAACTTTTATCATTAAATTTATTGTTTCAATGTTCTACATACACCCAGTAGTTTTTTTTTAGTTATGATCGATGATGGCTAATGACGACTTTCGTGACGTAATTATGCCCCTGTAACTCTTAGCTATTGTAGTTCCCAAACTGTATCGAAACATATGCCCAATAATACATAAAATACAATTTAAATCTAGAAAAAAAAATAGTTTTTTTTTTAAATACGCATTTATGAGCTAGACAACCAGTTGTAGCTTCTGATCGTCACACGTTGATGAGATAGTGTCCCTCGGAAAGCGTTCTTCTTGCGGAAGAAAAGAGAAACTAAGCAGGGTTTTTATCTATGTACTATAACGACACTATCCTCGTGACATTGAGAGAAATCCTGGAAAATCATAGTCAGTATGACCGGCTGCAAAACTCGAATCTATATACTTCCTTAGTCCTGACGTGAAGTGCATGACAGGAGTTCGATCATTTTGTTATTACCTATCGATGTACCAGACTGATGTTTGCCATATGAACTACAAATAGAAATATGAAACTATAAAGCAAAGCAGAGAGAGACAGAGTTGTAATAAAGAGATAGGTGTGTCTTCTCGATGGGCCAAATATGAAGTTTAGAGCTGAAACGGGCTGCTGACTCATCAGGTCATTTGGATCACGCTTTGGACCGCGCCTCCGGAATAATGTTTGTGAGCCGACATAATCCGGTAACCCGATTTCGACCCGGCGACCCAGAGAGTAAACCATAGTTTTCAATTATTTCCTTACGTTTGAACAGGTTGTTTTTTTTTTTTTTTTTTTTTTTTAAGAGATGACCGGGACCGAACGTGCTACGCCCAGAGAACGACAAATAACACATCTAAAATTCCTTGTTCATTATATTTCCGAGACCGGGTCAACTTTCAGGCCGGTGGGTCACCTATATTCGGGTCAGCGAAAGTGATCCGGTGTCAGCTTTGTTGGCGTTCTGTTTAGAGATAAGTTTATGACCCACAGAACCTTGAGAAAGTTCAACCAATAATGGCTTTCCACTGCCTTCCATCGTGTGGAGCATGAGCGGATTTCAGAATGACTATGAGACCCCCCGGAATAGCTTCCACCCTTAAAGTAATTGCCCCCCAGGATCTGTCTCCTAAATCTTAAAATGACTGGGGGGTAATTTCCCCCATGCCCCCCATAAATACACCCATGGCATGGAGATAAAGTGCTAATTGTAAAACCAACTGTTTAAGTTTGATCTCAAACCACTATTTTATATTTGTCAACACCTAGAATTGAACCTAAAAACACTTGGTTACTAGGCACCAGGCTAGGGTCATGAAAACTAAAGTACATAAGGCAGTATGTTCCGCTTGTAAGGTAAAACGAGATCGGGGGATAGACAGGGACAGACGCACACATATTCAGAGAGAGAGAGAGAGAGGTGTTTGTGTGGTTGCTGTGTGTGTTTTATGCAAAATTAAAAAGAAAAAAAGTAGTAGTAGAGGCGAAAAATGTTGGAGCTTTTCCAAAACAATTAGCTATTCTTTAGTTATAAACACTGATTGCACATTCCAGCACGCTATCCACGGATCGTTTTAATTATACTGAAGATTTCAGGGTTTGCTGGCAGGTGAACTCCCCCCACAAAAAAAAAGAAAAATCCTAATCAATTCCATTTTGTTTTCGCTTTTACGTTAAAAAAAACAGAAACTAAAAACATCCTCCAAAAGATTGTTGTATGCCAGTAATAAAGTTTTTATATATATTTTTTTCATTGTCACCTCGGAATATGAAATTTTCTTTATTTTTTTCTATCTGTATTTTTTCTTTGAAAATGTGTTTGGCTAGGATTATCGTGTACTCTATTTTTGTCTGTCTGTGTGTTTGTTAACAATTAAGAGGACAACAATGTTCTGTTGTACAACATAATAGAGTAATAATGTTTATTACTGCACGCTCCTATGACACGCTTATAGTTAATTTTCCTAGAAATTTCAATTGTCTTGCATGTAGTTGGAAATACCTTAGGGAGACATAATTTAGACCTACCAGAATATTTCATCTCCCTCTCTCTCTCAGTTGTTCTGTCTCTGCTTTCCTGGTTATGAATTTATATGTTAATATACAGGGTGTTGCAAAACAATAGCGACAAAAACACCTCACGAGATTTCTGACATGATAATAAGAAAAAAAAGTATAGGTCACCGAGGGTGCAAGAATGCTTTGTTTCGGCGCAATAGACTGCCGAAAACGTGTTAAAATGAACTTTAGCTCTTAAAATTGGCAATATCCTTAACAGTAGCACTGAGTCGGCATTTCAAACCTGCTCTCACGTGGGTTTCAGGTGTTGGGTTATCTGTAACTTGTTGATAAAACTTTAAATCTTGCATTAATATTAGATGATGCAGCTGTAGACATGTCGACTGGCGCCGAATGAAAACCTGTGGATTTCTTATAATACCAGATCGAACAGCCTTGATATTATCTTGTGTACGGACACTGTGCAGTCGCTCTTCATTGCAAACGCGCGTTGCGCACCACTTCACTGCTTCACGTTAACTAAAAGACAGGATGTCTTCGCACGGTTTTGTATGTTGTGCAGCGCCACCGTGGTGGAGCCAGCGGTAACGCACCAACGCCGCAAATTCAGTATATTATTCAAGACGTCAAACTGTAACAAATTGTTGTTTGTAAAACAACTGTACTGTTGTTGGGAAACCTAAGAAATACTGTAAACGAGATATTCTCAAATATCATATTTCAGGCGCCATTTTTTAAAAATATGATCGAACAAGCAGCAATGTATCAAGGTAGGAAATTCGGTTTGAAACTGTGCCAAACTGCTAATTTTCAAAACTTGTATTTTTTTTAAGCAACAACTACATATTGCTTGGACTAGAGGCATAGTAATTAAATATATAAAAAAACAACTTTGAAGCATTGAATGTACAAATACACTGTCAGGTTGGGAATACATTAAAATTGAGCGAAAAACCAATTCATTGATAACTGCAATAATTTTAATTTTAAATTAAAAATTTTATTTCGAATATTTACCTAATAACTGCAAGCTACCAGAAAAAGAGAATTTGTGGGTAATAAGAATAGAAACTCGTGCATAAAACTGAAACTGGGCTACAGAGGGAGGTAGAAGAAATTGAAATACATCAGGATATGTAGTAAACATATAAAACTCAAGCAAGACTACACTGCTGTTAAATTCTTGGAACGTACTTATGAAAAGTTCCTTGACCTCTTTTTTTTTTCGGAAAAGGATTTATCATATATTTTCTGCATACCATCCATTTTTAAGGGTTTTACGCTTTTGTTTGCTCATATTTCTAACTAACATTGCAATCTTCTATAGTCTTCGCCTCCTACCGAATTACTTAGCTTGACCTACTCTTTGTTATAGTGAAAGAGAAGGGCGGGAATTTTTTACGATCAATATTTTGATATCAGAGAGGAAAATACTTAGGAGTTTTCTCCATCTTCTTTGCTCTTCTTAGTTTTATAGTAAAGTCACAGGAGATCACGTCCCTCGTTTTCCTCGGCTGAGAAACAAAAAGTTTCTTGGCAACCGTAGTCGGTGCTTCTATATGCCTTCAGAGTAAAAGCGGAGAGAGAAAGTTTTCGCCATTTCTGCGTTTTCTTCCCTGAGCCTATGCGCTTTATTGTGCAGGAAAACTATAAAACGTTTTCACTTGCTTCACATAGTTGAATTTATGCAGAAAAAAAAAATGATTTCGAAGCCAATAGCGACTCTGTCGCAAGAGATTCTAACTCTAACTGATATACTGATTTTATTTCAAGAGTTGAAAAATTAAATAAAAACATATCTGATTAGGATTGTATATTATTTTAGATGTTTCAAATCGTCTGAAATAAAAAATGTGCAGATAAATAAGGATGTATTTGTTGATAATATTAATTATTAAAATATATTATTTTTACAGATTAAACAAACATATATTATTAAAGTAGGAGACATCGTTGATAGCACTGTTCAATGTCCGCCACCTTCCGAGTTGCATCAACAACTAGTCTTCTAAATAACGTATAATCGTTTAGCAACCGTTAATAAAAGTGGTTTTCAGCCGCCGGTTCGAGGACAGTTACCGGTCCTCGAAACATTAATGTATTTAATTATTTAAATACTTGTTTTATAGATTTTGACAGTTTAAAATTGAGATTAAAATTTACATTTCCTTTACAAAATAACTAGAATCTGAAAATATGTTGGCATATTCTGAACGTCAAATAAACCTCTGACTTACTAACATCTTCCCGATACTTGAAAGTTTTTCTCTATAGTATGCTGGTTTCGTAAAACATGTATTTGTTGAGTAAATCGTTCATTAAGCGTTCCACTAACATGTTATCGTTTAGTAAACCGTTGATTAAACGTTTACATGTCATATAATCGTCGACTAAAGCAGAATAATAGGACATTGAATAGTATTATCAACCTGAAATCAACTTTTTTTTTATGTATGCTGATGGAGTGTTAATGGACAAAATTACATATGAACAAACGTTCAATTTTATTATTGGAATTTGTGTTGTTTTGGAGTGTAAACATCATAGTCGAATTCATAGACAATAAAAATTGAACTTGTGTACACTAGTATAAAAAGTACAACTACCATGTGACACGATGATTACACTAGAGAGAGTTCAATTCAAATGAGTTCTTGCATCGCTACGATGATAGAGAGCTTATCTCACTTTTTCTCCTTTCCGTAGAGGATGAATTTGCGGAACTAATTTTTGCACTACCTGACTTTACTCAGTAAGACCTTTCAGAAAATATATTTAACAGCATATCTTCCACGGTATCAGTCCATGTATTCTCTGAGTTAGTAAAAAAAATATTGATATATTTTTCAAGATCCACTTCTTCAAACTATTTATTAAAGGACTACATGTTATTTAAACGTTTAATCATTGATACAGCTTTGCATACAACGTTATATCAGTATTTAATCGTTAATATAACTTTGAATACAAGATTTTTAAATGCTTAATCGTTGATAATGTGCAGACTATTTGACGTAGTAGTGTAAAAGTAATAGAACCAAAACCACAAAATGTTTTTCTATAATAAAAGAAAATATGATAATACTTTTTTTTTTTTTTTTTTTGCAAAGAGTAAAAATGTAACGAGAATAAAACGTTAGCTTCAGATATTGTTTTTAACTCATACATCACAGGATATGAGATAATTTCAGGTGTCATTAACACAATTGTTATTGACAATTTGATCAATGGCGTTGTACAAAATTAACTTTTTGCTGCTTTGTCTAAGTTCATCTTTGTTCTCAAACACAACAGACACATGAACAAGCGATCATGTGTATCTCTCTCTGTCGCGTCCGCGCGACTATGCGTGTGAGTGTGTGTTATGAATGTGTTTGTAGGAACGTATGTACAGTGTGTGCTAGAGACAGGGAGGCTTTAGAAGCAGAAATAAAAAAAAATGATAGTAGTACCAGAGATAGATGTCCAAGCTGGAAAATATGTCTTCTTTTTCTTTTATATTAACTACTTGTTGGGTTGATGTTATTGACAGTGACATGTGTCTGGACCACTCACGCAATGCCAATGTCCACGGCTCAACTGTCGAGGTACTCGAGCGAACCTAAATGGTCTCTCTCTCTCTCTCTCTCTTTCTATCCTGGCTATACCAATGTGATCCCATCCCTCTTCCCACTACACTACACTCCACCATCAGTACAAGTTCACACAACAGGGGAAATACCACGTTATACATAAAACGCATCCGATGCTGTTCACTCATTGTCCAATAGTAACAATCATTGTCTCACATCAAGGAGAATGTTCGAACAAAAGCTGTGGGGCAAAATCCGAAAGCGTCAATAGCAAAGTGAGAGATCGGATATTTCTCTCTCTATCTTCTGATCCGTTCCCCGCTCGTCCACTATTTCTCGTATCTCAATTGTGGTAATCACTTCAGTCGTGATATAGAATTGATTTGGCATCCAGCCTTGTAACAATGATGTATTGTTACATTCAAGCTTAATGCTGTCTACATTGAAAGCTAGAATATTACCCAAAGTGTGACTTGTGACGTAAAGTTGCAATGTTTACAGACATCAGTTTACATATGGTTCGTCTCCTCCTGAAATTTGAATATTCCCTAATAAAGGATGAAACTAGCAGTTAAAACACGTTTTTTTTTCAATTATATAAACAGACAGATAGATAGATAATTAGCATCTTAGTCAATTATTTATATTTCGTTTGGCGATATTCGATCATTGTGTAGTTTATTCATTTTTCTCAGTGATTATCGTTCCGCAGTATCATGCCCTTACCAAACTTCCATCTCTTTGCAAATTTGTTCGTTATTTTCTCGTTTCCAGCAGAAGAGTGAAAATGGAAGAAAAGTTTTTTTGAAAATGTGAAAGTTCTTAAATATTCTTGTGTCTTCTATTCCTCACCCAGGGATCATACTATCTGAAATAAATCTAAGGGCGGCTATTCGAAGAACAATGAAAATAACGTAAAGTGTCCGGCAGTGTTTTAATGAACAGTTGAAGCATATGCGCGAACAAACGTCCATGTTACATTTTGCGTGTATTGAGAGAAAACGGCAACTGAGTTGAATCTTGTCCCCAGAGCAGGGTGGCGCTGTATGATGTAACATAATCTTTTGTTCCATAAATGCAACACGCTGTTTAAGCGTGCGCTCACTCAAGGGAAGAGCATGTAACATAGACTTTTGTTCCAGGGTGTTTTTGTAGTGCATTTCTCTCCAGAAATATCAGAATAGCGAGGTCATTTGTTGCAATATGCTCAACGAAGTGCTAATACATATTAAGGACACTTCAGATATCTTTGTTTGGTAAATAACTCCACGTACACACAAATGTCACATAGGCGCTTTTTCGCGCATACGCTTCAGTTCTTGTCATTATTAAGATATTGTTAAAATTATAAAGACAAAGAGCAATACAAATTACAGGTGTATTCATTGTAGTGTGGTTTTAATTACAAAAGGACATAGCAGTTCGTTCCTAGTAAATTTGTTTTTCTTTAAATATGTCTATTCTTATTGTGCGTTTGGCAATACTGGTATCTTACGCTACCAGTACGTTATTTGTTTTGTTGATTTTCGTTTCCCTGACAACTTCGCATTGTAAAAAGTACAGATGTGACTATTCAAGATAGATAATACTAAGTGTGAATATCCCATATGGAATATGCAGACTAAAGGAAATACAAAGGGACAATGGTCAAATAATGGCAGTAAACACAAAATTAATAGAATTGGGTCTGGAAAGCCAACAGCGTCTAGAATACATCTATGTATAGATCCTATAGAGAAAGACTAACTAATCTGCCCACCCGTTGGTGCGGACTGAATAAAATATTTTGACAACAGTCATCGGGACTGTGGCTAATGAGCTGTGTTAGGGTGTGTGTTACCTAAGATAGTCGTTGCTAATGAATTGATAGTCATGCCAAATTTGACCACTTGGAGGTAGTCAACCTGTCGAACAACATTGTGGTGTGGGTTGCCGAGTGCTTTACTTTAAAAGTTTCGATTATCGTTACCACCGGCATTGGAATTCAATGGATAATTCAATGGTCGATTATCTCCGAAGATAATAATTTTAGAATCAAAGTGATTTGATAACTTCCCATTCCGATCCAGTATCTGATCATATGCAAAAAATAATTCCAATCAGTCAAGCACTTTTTGCGTGATGCTCATATACATAGTCACTTTCAATTTTATATGGAGAGATTCACAGCACAATCTACAGTAAGAAAAGTCAGACAATGACGTCTTCGTATAGGAAATTGTTACATTATTCCCTCTGCCGAGGAGAAAAAAAATGTTGAGTTGTTCGTATCTTTCCAGTGCATAGTGGAGGCTACAGCTCCTCCTTAAAATGCATAAACTGCGAGTCACATTCATATACAGCAGAATATAAGAATTGTCCAGAATAGATATTTCAAAGAGAGATCCATAGTCTAATAACAAATGTGGATATAAAGAAGCAATAAAAAACAACAACCATTGAATAAATAAGACAACAGAAATACACAAACTTATGCAGATGAATTTAGTAAATCACTTATTTGAAACCGAACAACCAATGTAGTGTATCGTCTACAGTTAACAAAGAAAACGAAGACAAAACAGGCTGTAAAGACTCTCCAAAGCAATACAATAAAGAACAGAAAAAGACAAACATTACAAACAAGCCAAGAAAACAGACAAGCGAATTGTTCTAAATAGTATAAAATCTAATCAAACAATACAAACTCAACAAAGAAAAGACGGCACAACGAATAAACTATCAACAACTTCAACAAAAGTTAAGGAAGAGAATAAGTCTCAAGAAATAAGGAAAGGATCAAGGAAAAAATCAAACATCACTCGACAATCATATACAAAACTCCACAATTGGTTATATTTGATTCATCCGAAGAATAATCATGTTATAGTAATAAGACATACTTGACCAAGTTTAGGAATATTCTGAACTTGTAAAAGATCAAATCATAGGACAATGCCATCTGTTTTAATCGTCATGTAATTGCGTGTGTTTGAAAATAAGGTTTTGATAAAAAAAAATAGACAGGCCGAAACGAGACAATATGGCAACAAAATGGAGAAGACTGCATAGTGAAGAACTCCCTCACAATTTATGATTCACCCAACATTATAAGAATAATGAAATCACGATGGCTAAGATGACAAACAATGTAGTTCGGATGGGGAGAAAATGACCATATTACATCGTGGTTGGTAAGCCGAAGGGAAAGATGTACTTGGGAAAACCGAGACGTCGTTGGGATTACAATATTGGAGGGATTTTCGAGAGATGGCTGGATTGGTTGATGGTGATGAAAATTGGCTGGATCTTGTCCTATATAGAACCTAATTGAGAACGTTTGTTTCTGTGGTAATGAACGTGCGAGTTATGCAAGTCAAAGAGTTAGTTAATCCTAATTTGAAATCGAAAGACAAACCACATAAGACTAAGAATAGTTTTTCGGCCCAAATGAAATAGTTAAGAATACTGCACCATTGTCAAAGAAGAGGTTTCTGTTTATATGCAGCAGGGACTAATTATGAAAATATTCTGCAGAAAACGCTCCGTTTACATGGTAATTACAATTAATTATTTTAAAATAATTTAAAGATGGTTTCTGTGTTTAGCACGGCTATACTAACACTGCCATTCTGTGTTTTGATTGAATTAATTCTCTTATATAGAGTGCTAACACGCTGTAATCGGCAATCTATGAATCCACTACAGGTTTAGGAATATTGTTTCATGTCAAGTATAAATATCACAGTATCCAAACGAAGATGTATATATATTTGTATACAGGGTAAGTCAAAATGATGTACCCGATTTCATAAATTTATTTTGTGAAATATAATGAACATATCTGAATGTAATACATGTGGCAAGAAGGGTAACTCTCAAAGTTTTTTTCAGTCACATCACAAGTGCTCTATGTGAGCACCTCGCGTAACACGACACACATCAAGCCGATAGTCTATCTCCTGCCAAACCTTGTGTAGTGTGTCACGGTCAATCTCTGCAATGGCTGCTGTGATGCGGGCGCGAAGGTCACCCAATGTTGTTGGAAGTGGTGGTACGTAAACACGATCCTTTATGAAACCCCACAAAAAGAAATCACACGGGGTCAGATCGGGGGAACGAGGTGGCCAACGAATGAGAACTCGATCCTCCTGAGATGCACGGCCTATCCAGCGCTGT
>JAGDQP010025449.1:0-26897 GCA_022664845.1 Lepisma saccharinum | reverse complement strand
TATATATATATATTCGCGTTTCACCCCAAATCATTCAAATTACAGTCACAATGTCCTATATTTAGCACGATTCTTTGAAGCACCTAGAACGCCACAGTTGCAGTATAAAGATTATACTAAATGTTTCTTTGTTTTGCCTTGTGTCTAATTTACACGAATGAAAATAATATGTTGGAATTTTCTTCATTTCAAAGCTCGCCACGCGTATTCAGCAGAGCACTTTTTTGATTTCACGGTTTACTGAAAAGCGCTCTCAAAGTATTCATCACAACAATTACTATACTATACAATTGTTGTCGCAAGGGTGTCAAACGTAAACAATGATTTATAAGAATTAAGAAGAGTTACTGACTGCATGCATTTACATGTAAAACAGAACTTGAAAAGAATTGCGAAGGTTTTAATTCACTGTACTATAGGCCTATATAGGACAAGGTGACTGAAAGGGTTAATGTTCAGCAATGCCAGTACGATTTTCTTTATTCGAGATTCATAGAAATATCCCCTGGAATACGAATTATGAAGTGCCTGAAGTTGCCCCCCCACACTTTTGCGAAATTTAACCGAATTTACCACCTGGTTAGTGCATTGTTAGTGCACTAAAAACTAACATTAGTGCTATCATACTTTAGGAGTTATTAAAGATTTTTGGTGGGGGGGCCAAATTCATATGAAAGTAGCCCCCGTCTACTTTCAATTACGCAGATTATCATTAAACTTAGCACATCGTTAGTGCACTAAAACATACTAAGCACTAACGTTAGTGCTGGTATACTATACGACCATTTTTAGATTTTTGGTGGGGGGGCTGACTTCAGAAATTTCAAATTCCATACTAATTGGCGTACAAACATCGAGCAAGCGGCAATCGTTAGTGGACTAAACGCACTAAGCACTAACGTTAGTGTTAACGTACCTTAAAATTTATGCAGGATTTTTGGTGGGGGTGGGGGGCTAAGTTGAAAAATATCAAACTGCTCTACTGATTGTGAAGGCATTCCTTTATTCTTGAGTTTGCAATGCGGGCTATTACGAAAATGTCCCTTGGCCTTGCACGTGTGACAAACCTGGTGTTAGGCTTTACATTTCCCTATTTGGTGTATAAATAAACATTTAGAACAATAGATGATTTTGTTTGAATTGTGATCATAATCTGGGGTCATTTTATGTACTACTTTGAACGAGGTTTTTTGTGTTTTCATTGATGCAACGTCACAGTTAACCTGTTCAATGATAAGGGCAATATCAACAACTCGCTCAAATGTTAGTTTAACCTCGGATAGAAGACGTTTGTGAATATTATCATCCGAGATACCCAGGACAAATTGGTTCCGTAAAACTATATTCGCATACTCCCCATTGTCACATTTGACCACTTGACGTTTTAACTGATCTACACAGCGCTGAATATCCCCGTGTTCCAGCTGACGTATTAGGTGAAGTCAGTATCTTTCCACAATTTGACATCGTTTAGAATCAAATATTTCCCCTAATTTTTCTTTCACCTGGGTGTAACTAAGCTTGTGCAGTGGTTTTGGCAGACACGTATTCTTTAGGACCTCACAAGTCTTTGAGCCTATCACTGCATACAACGAACTTAACTGTTGATCATCTGGTATTCTATGCGTTCTGCAATGGTACTCGAAGCGCTGTTAGCAGCTGCTTTTGTCCAACGGTTCAAACAGCATCGTATTACGCAACATGCCTATTCCTTTTGCTGCGCCAATGTTACAAACTAAAGAAAGCTATTAATCTGGAGAAGATCACAATCAATACTAGAATGACAATGGAGCTAGGTACGATTAGTACGTTAGGTAATAATACTATTTTATTGAGTATAAATACACTAACCAAGACAATGGTTCTATCGAGTATACATCACCCAACTGACAAGTTAATGTATTGGGTGTTCTATCTTGAACACGATTTCAGTATAACAATAAAGTTTGATCTATTCCACACATTCACTTCTTAACATCACAATTCGACACGAATAGATCAATCACTAATTATGTTGATTACTGTAATATCAGAGTCCTTATCTCCTAAACAAATAAACGTAGGTAATAAATGACATCACATTTGAAACAGAGCCGCTGTAGCTCAATGGTAGAGCGTTAGTGTAGTATTCAGGAGGTCGTGGGTTCGATCCCAGTGGCCGATCATAACTGAGGTTTTCCCTCAGTCACACCAGACAAATTCCGGGATTGCACCTTGAGCATAGGCCCTGGTCGACATCTTCCGGAATCTTTCCCCTGCTCTATCCCGGTCTGAGTCTTAGATGGCTAAAGGCCATAAATAAAAATTAATTAATTTACATTTGAATTTCTGGGAATGAGCTGGCCTAAAATGATGTCACATGTTCTGTTTAAAATTCTCCACATAAATCCAAGATGGCGGCTTTCAAGGTGGTCGATATGGAACCCGTCCTTCCATCACCGATATACAACATTTGGTCTCACTCCCTAAAGCCATTTTCGATTTTTCCAGGTGGTAATAGTGACTCCAAAAGAAAATATTACAATCATTCATTTAGTCCTCTTGCAAAATTTCTGTACGGCCACCCCTTATGAGGTAAATGAAGAAAAAAGTTCCTTGGCGCCGATTTTTCAAAATGGCGGCCAGTGCTCGGGTTCCAAAAGGTGTAAACATTGAGTATGTTATTCAGTTCATTTTTCTGCATAGAATATCGAGAAATCACTCCTATTGCAGTTTTTAAAACTCAAAATCGTATTATCCGTGGACTATTAGCGTTGAAATGGAGCAATCACTTTCCTCTGACCCATGATATTTGCAGCTCCATTGCGCAGCTCCAAGATCATACATTATGGCAATACATACATCATGTTAAAGCTCATAAAATTTCATACAACTTTTATTCGAACATGTTCATTTTTTTGGCCCTGCTAACATGTACGAGGCAAGGAAGAAGGTAACCCCACACAGATATATATATTTTTTTATTTTATTCTAAAATTATGCAAAAATGGCTACTCGTGGAGAAAAGTGATAATGACTTTTTATATTGCCCGTAATGTTAGACATGTAATAGGAAAAGAACGAGCCTTCTAGGTTTATTGGTTTAGGAGTCATGCCTCATAAACTAAGTGCAGGTGGGAAATCCAAGATGGCGGACTATTTTTTCAAAATGGCGGATATCCGTAATTTTCTTTTGTTTTGTTTTTTGTATATTAATAAGAGCGATATGTGGAATATATTCCAGTAGGTTTCAAATTTTTTATTTTAAATGTTTGCCTCGAACACAAATTTCACTGTAGTAGATTTGTAACGTGCTCAAGTGTCGTATCTTTATGACCAATAGTTTCTGTGACATATATAAGAATATAAATTCTACTGCACAGCTACATATTAATAGTATATTTTCACTAAAACTTTAGACGATTCTCATGAAAAGTTAAGAAAAATTAAATACCTCACTGTGTTTTCCCAGCGACGACTTCTTTAACTTGTCACAATTTATTTATTAAAATTAAAACCATTGTAGCTCAGCACATACGATTTACGAGCATACTTAAGCGTTTTAAGAAAACATTATAAGAAAGTGATATTCTTACAAAAAAGTGTAAATCCTATCATTATCTTATTTCCATATCTATGATAGTGTGCCTTCCTTAGCTCCTGTTGTCTGTCTACACTTGGATTTGTTGTGTCTTTTGTACATCTTAAAGTAAACCACGAATTAATCCACTAATCATAGATAAAGTAATTATAGATTGGGAAACCAATTCAATTCTCTATCTTACACGCCACCTGGTGTCTGTTCAACCGAACTAAGAATGAAATAATCCTAGTTTGTAATGATTATTTCTGTAAGCTGAGAAAAGTACAGAGTGCGAGCTGAACCTCTGATACTTCATCCTATTGGTGTTTACTCCACACACAATCTGGACCATGTTGAATAAAAAAATAACTTCTTAATCTAGAATGCATTGTTTGACAGAACAGAAACCCACACGTATAGACTGGACTTATAAAGAAAAGCGCAGGTATACTGCTATTGTTTTAGCCAGTCTATTGTCCTGTTCACTTTCTTGAGTTTAATCATAGCAGAAATTTCAATGCAGAATAGCATATGTCCATTCAAGTTTTAATATTATCTTATGGTAAACCAACAACGTCAAATAACTTCATTTCATGTTGTGAGTAGTTTTAAGGGAAATTAATTCCTTAGATCCAATAATACACTTGTGCTTGAATAGATATTTCAAGGTGATATATATTAGATCAACGTAAAGAGACTGAAACGTCTGTATTATTAACGCCTCGTAGATTATGATAAAGATTTGAAAATTAGATTCTGCGGTGCATATTTTCATTACAAATTTACTAATTTTAAACAGATGAACTAAACAATAACAATGTTTTCATATGTAATGTTTTCATCGAGCTTTCAGAATCTTATACTATAGGCCTATGTATGATTCAAAGTATTTTGCAAGATTATGGATTACTTGTCGTGTAGCTGTATAAAGATTTTCTGATGAATGTTGTTGTACTGATTTGAAAACCTCAGCGAACAGCATACGTGCGCAATGAGACATTACTTCGCACTGAGCGGTAAACTAGCCAACATGTTCGTAAATGACGTCACTGGAAAGAGCTTCGTGTAAGAGCCTATTGATACCAACAGACAGGAAGTAAAAGCAAAAGCGGCAGGCTTAAAGTGCATCCCAAACAACGGACCGTGTACGTCAACTCATGTTTTCAAGAAACAGGACATTGTAAACGTAATGAACCAAGTATATATAGCTGACGTGAAGGGTTAGGAAGGATGAAATTTGCTATGAATGGTAACACCACCGAAAGAGATCAGGAGTGAGGGAGGAGGAATCAGATACAGTATGTCTTTCTCTACATAATACGTTGTACACGAGTGCAAAAAAAGAACGTTTGTGCGTTAAATACGCCGCATCTGTTGACAAAGAACTTAATTATATAGAAAAGAAGCAGTGTTGCCAATTAGCTAAAGAAAGAATTCTATGATAGTGAGAGAAGGTATTCGCTACCTCTATTGTTACTATTATTACTATTCCCCAGTAACAGATACACGTTGAAAATAAGTGTATTAAACGTTAGTACCGAAACGTTATTTAACCGTTGTCTATGTGCCAGAATACCCGCCTGTTGAACGGCTTATTCTACGTTGAATACTGATTGAGAAACAGGTTGAAATCAACGTTTAGAATGGGTTCATCTTCAAGAACTGCAGGTTGAAGAAATGTATTTTAAAAACTTTTTTTAACTTTGTTTATGCACACCTCTTCAACCATTTTCAGTTGGATAAAACAAAGCATTGTTGCTGTTTGGTATACATATTCAGTTGGACTTTGTTCGTTGCTTTCATGATGATATATTAACTTATTTCTAAATTTTCCAACTGTCTTCTGTGGGGTTCAAAGCTGGAAGTTTCGGAATTCATTCTTTGTAGCTCGTTACTCTAACCAATCTGTTACGGAGTCGTCTTCCGAACCACAAATCCTTGCCTTTTATGATTGCTGAAACGAAGTTGAGCTGAGTACATGCATGTGTCTTTGGGATATGTGCGTAGCGATTTCTTCCGGAAAATGTTCGGAATGTTTGGCGAAGAGAATTCTGGGAAAACTATAAGCCAGATGGTTAACAGCAGCTAAGAAGGCTCTATGTGGCGACCAAGGGTCGTTCCGAAAATTTCCTAAGCATATTCGCTACATTATTAAAGTTTGTGCTCCTGTGTTGTGTTCGATATAAAACAAAATCATCATGTATCGAAGGAGATCGTCATCGACTAAGTTATCAAACGGAGCTCTTGGTTTAGTCACCCAGAGAATTTGTTACTGGCTATGATTTTGACTCGGACCCAAATATGAGGAAGCTCGGATGGAGAGCACTAAATGCCAGAAGAGCATCTTGCGGTAGTGGTGCGGGAGCTCGTCGTACAAAAACGATAAGAGTAGGTGAGAAGTCGTATACGAAAATAATCGATTGGTCGGCTTGGGATCTAACCCAAATAACTCTGGAAACCCTTTAGGAGTTTATCAAAACAGATGCTCTAACGAAGAAAGAAGACTTCATCTCTTAGTGAATGAAACAGTGTCTTCGCTAGGTGGAGAAGAAGCAAGGTGCCGTTTTGTCCTAGCCACGTTAAAATTTTGTATGCAATCAACATTAATAAGAAGATAAGCTTCAAAACATCAAATGAGTAAGGAGGGAAGCACAAAACTCCTCCGAATGAAAATTAGTGAGAGCGGGTGAAAATCTCGATTTGCAGCAACCTCCTCGTAGTGAGCGCTGGGTTATTTCCGAAATATGTCTGTAATACTTCGGAAATGAGCGAAGAGCTACTACGAAACTACAAACTTACAAAGACGCAGGACAAACGCTGCTTGACATACTGCAAACTGTGATGATTTTTGGCAATTATTGAAATATTATTAATTATTACGCAAATTCAAAGAACTGCGCAAGTTTCTTTTGCAATTCATCACGAATACAGAGAACATCGATAACTTTAACACTAAATAAATGCGCTGATCTTGATCTAACGCGCTTAACACTAAATAAATGATTATAGAATGAGGGATGAGGTATTTCGCCATTGTCAGTTACTATTTCACGATATTCAAAACTCAGCTATATATAAATCGTTTCACCGAACTTTGTAAAAAAATTTTCTGCTCATATTTGACATATTTACTAACGGTTTATCTTAAATGTAAAAGTATGGGCATTGAAAATTGTTTTTTTGTTTTTTTTTAAATCGAAAAATACAGTTTTTGAGTTAGAAACGTTCGCGACATGGCATCGTCACAGACAGTGTAATATCTCGATAAATAATCCCGGTAAGACAATCACTTAGAAAATCACAAACGGATTGTACAGTCAGCGCCAAAATTTGTTCCCAGCTGTCAAATTTCTTCTCCAAATATCTTTGGAATGGATAGATCGATTTCATTACAGTTTTCTTTCTGTAAGTTACAGAAAATCACATTAAATTACAGGAAGTCGTACTCGGAAATTGATTTATCCATTTCAAAAATATTTGAAAAAGAGATTTTATGACTGGGTACAAATCTTTTGGCGCTGACTGTACCCAATACAAGAATTTGAGCAAAATTTATAATAGAAGAATTCAGTTGAATGTTAGTTTCTTGGTAACTAAATTCCTACCTCTGCATGCGTCACTCTCTCAATTTGCTTAAACTCATGTATTGGGTGTACAACTTTGATGGGGATTTTCCAAGAATGTCACGTCGTTATTTATCAAGATATTACATCATTTGTTACACGATGCTATGGAACATTTGGGTGCCTATAGATCCAAAACCATTTCTCAACAAAACTAGTGTTTTACCGAAAGTGGTAGATCCTTCAGGGCACGGTTAATTCACTCCATTCATCCCGATTTTACTCTTTCCTTTTTTGTTTCAGTATACGATTTATCTTCCTTAATACTGTTAAGGGGTTGGATTCATCATCTTCCTCTTCCTCTTGCTTCTTCAATCATATTTTCAATTTAATCTCTTCGTATACAATCTCTGCGCAGCCAATGTTGTAACGAGTTTCTTTTTATCTTGCTCATTATCTCCAGTATTGTTAGTTTGTCACCTACTCTTTTCAGCACCTCGTCATTACGTATCTTCTGTGTCCAGTTGACATTCTCCTTCATGTCTACAATTCGAAGACTTCTAATTTTATTTTTTATTTCTTCATTCTTTCGTAGGGTCCGCGTTTCGGATCCATACAAAAACATTTAATCAATCTATTCCCCAACTCTTTCTTTATCGGTTAACAAAAAAGGTTTCTCTTTAACACAGCTTCTCGGTTAAAAAAGTTCTCTTTAGTGCATGGCTCTTTCGCCATATTGCTATTCTTCCTGCATACTCAAAAATAACTCCCAAATTCCCTTCATCTAGGGAAAATTCCTATCATGTGGCAACACTGAAAAGAAAACAAAATCAGGTCTTGCCGAAAAGTTTTATATTAGACAAGAAAAGAGAACATCAGTTATTAATGCAACCGTTCAACTTTTATACGTATGAGATACAAAGATCTTTTTTTTTAAAAAAAAAAACTCTCTTGACAAAAGCCTTCTTCTCTTAGTTGACTGCTAATTTCAGAACATTAAAGACTCTTATGTTCTTGCACTTTCTATACACATACATACTGCATATGTACAAAGAATGTAACTCATCCTCATATAGTTTTTTTCTCCCCTCTGGTGTACATATTATAATAGCGCGAACAAGATCTTGGTTAACGAGAACCCTCTTTAGACAATAAGCAACCAGCAAGATATTTGGCCTAGAAGTGGCGCCCTTCTGACAGTGTTAACGCGACCTAATGAGAGCCTATTCATCAACATAGCTGCATTAATTATAAAGATGTTCGGCTTCATTGAGGAGATAAAATTGAAAGGCATTTTTTTTTTAAGATATCCAACGGGCGTACTTGTTCTTTCGCCAGGGAACCATTTTCATCACACGCCTCGAAGGAAGAAGATCTGTTGTTGAGATTATATACGAAGCTTATAACGATGTGTTTGTGATTAAATACAGAGCAGAGGAGAAAGAGAGAGAGGAAGAGAGAGAAGTACGAATGAGGAAGTAAAAGAACGAATGTTATCTCATCTAACTGTTTAATTTGATGAGATAAATTAGCACTGTACACTGAAAGTGTGAAGTAAAAATGAGCACTGATTCTTCAAGTGTGTCTTTGTTTCGCAGCCATCTTCAGTCAGAATATCTTTGAAACTAAATATGCTTGTAGATTTTTCACTATGTTTGGTACCCGCCTGCGTTTGGACGAATGTTATGGGTTGTTAAAAATGTACAGGATCTATCTACAATCATATCCCCATGTATTTCAATCATCATATTCGTTATGTCCTCAAAGCCAATTACCATCTTTTAAGACAACCAACCACACACGCCAATAGCATAAGAACACTTCAGACACGTTACATAAGAAATTCCGGATCAAAGCTTCGTGGTTTTTGGTCAGAGAAGAGTGTACAAGTCTTGAAATCGGTGATATTCAATACAGCAAGTTTTTGGACGATATTAATAAGCCTTTGACGCCTGTTGTAGGTTAGGGTGTAACTTGATAATGACTCTGACGCTATTAGATATAAGATGTTCATTGTATTTGAGGATGTAAGAATTACGCAAAATAGGTTAGACTGCAGTGTCTGATTGGAGACCACCGTGATTTGAACCTAATTGACATGTATGGTGCTTTACATTCGCTCCATCAATACTATCACACATTGGTATACACAACCTACAATAATTCAATTCTGAATTCTCATTACCTTAATAACCTACATTCTTAGTTTTTATGGTTGCTTTCGTGGTGTTATATTGAGTTCAATTCGTATTAAGTACAACTTTTCACTTTTAAGAAATGTGCAGGATTTAAACTAGGTTACATTCGCAAAGAGATCCAGTACCTATTTCAGTCATAGTCGGGCTTTTCATGGCTTACAACCTTATCGATTTCGATGCTTTTATTATGGTTACATTCTTTTGAATTTTTATTGAAGGTCTTTTGGCATCATTGACTCAGACCGGGATAGGTTAGATAAAGGATCGGGAAGGTATCGGCCAGGGCCTTTCCTAAGGTATCATCGCAGCATTCGCCTGGTCAAAGTTAAGGAAACCCTGGGAAACATCAGTCAGGATGTTCGGCCGTGGGATTCGAACCCACGTGTCTGTACATTTCGGATAAGAAGTACGCAGTCCACGAGGACCACGAGATCTGGGTGCATGCTCACTTCGTAATGGCATGTGTTCGTGTATAAGGCCACATACACGATCATATATGGTCTAGAAACGCCAAACGTTTCAAATTAATATTTTTAATATGAGCCTAGTTCAAACGTTAATAATAATTTTGTTTCAAAGCGCAAATTTCATCAAGAATGTTATGCGATTTATGAACCTTTGGTCTACAATATCTGTACAACTCACAGTCAGTCCCGGCCAAGACGATAAAAAAGACAGTATGTTCACGATTTGATCTATTGATTCTATGTGAGTAGTTTACCTATTGGGTTGTCATGGACAATTATGGATTTGATTTAGAATTGGCTCTATATTATTCGGACTATTTTATAAAATGTAATCATACATTTGTAAAAACATATTGTGACTGCATCTTCAGTTTGTCCACCGAATTCATAGAGCAATATCCATTCTTTAATTACCGAGAAGGTTCCTTGAAATAAAGATGCTAGTGAGACATATTAGACTTGCTTTTCATAAGCTTGCAGTTTTGACCCTGTTAAAGGGAAGGTAATATCAGACAAGGATTGCCGAGCATCATACCACAGAGGCCTTGAGATGTCAAAGAAGTATTAGCAGCATTCGCAACTACAGGGTGCTCTCAAATAAAGTGGCATTTTCCGTTCAACTAGAAGAAAGGGAGGACTTGAGTTCATTTCCAGAAGTTGAATTTTAACTTATTTATGGCTTTTAGGTATCCTTGGCTCAGGATAGGGTGAAGTAGAAGATACGGGATGGAACTCGACCAGAGCCTAGTTTGAAAGTACGATCCCGGCTAGTGAAGTTTGGAAAAATCTCTTTGAGGATAGCCGGTCACTGGAAATGAAACCAAGACTTTACGAATGTAAAGCTAACACTACTTACCAGACGTTCTTTCTCTTTTTTGAAAGATATGTACGTACATCTTTTTAAGATTTGTCCTTCTCTTTAAGCAACTTCAACGAAAAAAGAGATTCTTAATTCCATGGGTGTCTTTTACGTATGTAAATTCTGAATGGATGTGCCGATTTTTATAAAATATTTTGCGTTTCCTAGAGACCCTACCGTGGTGATTCCTCGCTGTAGTTTCTTTCAGATACATGTAGGAAGAGGTGGAAGAAGGAGAAAATTTGGAGTGAAAAAAGCAAACCAAAATGGTGGAACCAGTGCCGAATCGAGAAATTTTCCTATGGGAGGCAAAGTTAAATTTTGCCGCCCCTTTCCCACCCTTTCCATCGTTGTTTTTATTTTAGCCAAACAACACGACCGGCCGACGCGACGGCCACAACATTGTCTCGCATCATGTAATGTACTTTTGTTATCATCTCTGAACCCTGTCTTGGCATCGCTATTACTAACTCCAGTAAGGCAGTAGACCTGCCTATCGCGGTTTTGAATTTTATAGATGTATTGAATAAGATAAAACATGTCTCAGCACACCAGTATTGAAATTTTGAACACGTTTAGGTCAATTTCAATTTAATAGGTAATTTTACTCCCTTATTAGGAGCTTTTATTATTTTATTTTTAGCTCTTTGCCGCTCCTAAACGTAACGCCAGGGACGCTTGCCCCCTTTTGGCTCTCTCTAGATCCGGCACTGGGTGGAACTCGAATGGTAGCAGTAGTAGAAGTTGTGTTATTAGTGGCTGTGGTAGTAGAAGTAGAATTTTATTTAATTTTTGTTTGGAGTCCAAATAGAGCATGTAGATTTTAAGGACGAGACTTACTATCAACGTGGGTCTGAACCACCCATGAGTTTGAGTCCGAGACATAGTGGTCCTTCCCCATCACACTATCTGCCTCCACGGTAGCTAGAATACAGGATGTCGACATAAGTTTTTTCTTAGTAGAAGTAGAAATGCTGGAATCAGTAGTAGTAGCATTGGTGATGACTGCAGTGTATATCCTACAAGTAGTAATGCTGGTCGTAGTAGTGGTAGCAGATGTAGTAGGTGTAGCACTACTAGTAGTAGAAGAAGAAGAAGAAGAAGAATTAGTAATATTAATAATAATTTTCATTAGTTTTCATCCCTCCGGTCAATGTCGGCTACTTTAGCTAGTTAGCTCGTACTAGAAGAAAACACAAAAGTTGGTACTTTAGTTATCCTTAGAAGAAAACAAGAAACATGATACTTTAGCTAATACTAGAAAAAAACATAATACCTGGTACTTTAGTTAGCAAATTGCTTCTTGAGCTAGTACTAGAAGGAAACAAAACATGTATTAGCTGGTACTAGAAGAAAACACAAAACATTATATTCTAGCTAGTACTAGAAAAAAACAAAATCTGGTACTTTAACTGGTAGTAGAAAAAAACATTAAATTTGGTACTTAAGCAAGTAATAGAAAGCAATAGAAAACGTGACGGAAAAAATGAAAAGAGGCAAACCTTTCTTCAAAACTATGTCGGTGTCGGCAAGATACTAATAATGTCTACTTGTTAATTCTGTGTAATTCAGGAGACCATTGACTTGAATAAGCATAGCTCAGAACAGACAGAAAGAAACGGTTGTTGAAACTTGTAACACCACAGACACCCAGTAGTTTACGTTTCCTCAGTCCTACGCTAACTAAGATTCCAGAAACGTTTCTCAATAATAATTTAATATGTTAGTGAACTAATACATTCAGGTGGAAAGCTTCTAATTGCATATTTGGCCTGCTATAGTATTTGGTTGTAATTAGCATATAAATGTTGATTGTACTGGTTTTATTCTACTTAGCAGTTATCGTAAAAACATAGCTTCCGAATTTTCTATAGCTTCACACATTAGAAAACAAACGCGTGTGTTTCGAGTTCTATACCTATCTTGATAAGAGATAATATGAGTGCATTTTCCCCATACATAGTTGTCAGTTGTTTTGAATAAGTAAAAGATTAAATAAAGAGGGATAATGGTGGGTGTTTTGCCCGAGGCAGTTCTATGGTAAAGGTCACTGAGCAAAGTGGATCGGTGGTACGGTACTTGTAGTTAACCACTATCTTCCATAGGATGAAGAGGAAATCCTAAGAGCGTGACCCACAGTTTATAGTGGGATTCCAACCCAATTTTGTTCCCCGCCGGGTATCGAGACTGGAATCACTTGATTTCAAGACAGCGAGCGTTACTAGTATCTACCGGATATAGTAAGGAAGTCGAAGGTCCAATCATACTTCTGAAAAAAAACACCAGTGGTGGTTTCATATTTCTTTAGCTCTTTTTCCCATAGGTACTTGATCAATATCTGTGAATCCCAGGCACGTATTTAGGGATAATGTCCGTACTTTCCCCCGACCCAAGAAATTCAGATTCTTTGGTAAAATTAGTACACTTTTAGGTAAAATTATATGGATTTTATGTAAATTTCACACCCGGATAGATCTCGGAAGCCACCTTCCCCACGAAGGCCCTGGAAACCTTACCCCAAAACGAACTTCTGAGATACGTGACTGACTTCTTTCAGTAATTTCTGCTAACTCTATGGTGTTTTATATCAATGATAGATTACGAAACAACTGCCACCCTCATTTTATTTAGATATGATTTCTCATCTGTCTCCCCACCCCTCCCCGGATTAGGGAGAGCGTAAATGACAAGGAATGGAAGTACTCTCAAAATGTAATACATACTGTATACGTGTGTGCATTGTTCGATTTGTTACAAATTGCGAAGGAGAGATACTAAACAAGTTTAAAGACCTGTTTGGGTAGAAAAACAAGGATTTTATCCCTGGTTGGGATGATATTAGGAATCAACAACCGTGGTTGAAATCCTCATACACCAGGAAAAATCCCCGGCATCCCCCCTCCTCCCCCCGACAAATCGAACACTATGTGTATGCAGTTGTGCATTATATTTTTATATCTATAGAGAACTTCATACAACGCAGGATGTAGCAGTACCAGGGGATTTTTGGTGGAGAAACGTACCACTGCCTTACACCTATAAAAGGATAATAAAAAAGGCAAGAGTCCTTAAGGCAGTGTCCCTTCGCAATATTTCCCGCAAAATATCGAAAAAAATCCCGCTTTTTGTAAAGTTAATACATAAAAACTGTCAAAATGTTTCAACAAAATTTCATGTTTTCCATTTTTTGTATTTTTCCCTTTTACCCTTCATATAGTCCAGATTTTTCGTTTTCGGGAAAATTTCCTTCCACCTGACAACACTGCCTTCAGAAGTTACGTGTTCAATGTACGGTATAAAATAAAAGCTTCTTTTTAATCAAATATGATTGTTGACAGTGCACAGAAAAAAATGGTCACTTCCGTCACCGAGAATCGAACTCGAATCCCCGATTACTACAGTAACATTCTTTTTCGTACGTTTAACATGTCACGATACACAAGATTCTTGTGTAAATACATTTTATGTGATTGTTAACACAGGATCACACATGTGAATTTTGTATTAACAGTTTTCAAAGAGAAAAAAAGACGTTTTGCAACAAAATCGCGTTTTCCTCAAAGTTGGCAATTGCTGTTCGATCCAGAAATACTGAATTTCCCCAAAGCACAAGTAAAAGTGTGCACCTACTGCGACTACTTGTGATGAAACGTTGGAATTATTTTCATTAGAAAATATAAAATGGCTTACGGTTAGTTTAAACAACGAGCTGTAAGATGGCAGCACGAACTCTTGTGTGTATCAAATGTGTGTGTTTTTTTTTTCGTTGCACGAAATTCCAATGTTTTTCTTACAAATTCAGGCCTAGAGAGTTCAAACTTTCGGAGAAGAAAGTTTGTAACTATTTCACGAGTTCTATCCGTCCTTATATTTTTAATTTCTTTTCTCTTCATTGTTGAAAGAGCTTCATTGTTATAGGTTAGGATATTCACTACAATCAACAATGAATAAAAATGAAAATAAAAGTAGACACGGATAGAACTCTTAAATTGGTTATGAACTTGCTCCTCTGAAAGTTTGAACTCTCTAGACTTGAATGTGTAAGAGAAACATTACAATTTGGTGCAACGAAAAAAAATTACAAATAGACACGCACGGAGTTAGTGCTGCCATCTAGCGAGTATCGTTGCTTTACTCTTCTTACCACACACATCTACTTCGAACTTCAAGAACAATGCTAGTGGTCCATTCAATTCTGTTTGACGTCACCCGAAAAAGTCTCATAGATCAACAGCTCCATTGCTGTCACAGCAGGAAGTACTTTACTAACAAAAAAAAAGAAGACAAGAAGAAAAAAAAATAATAGAAACTTTCCAAAAGGTGATCACCTGAGAAAAAAGAAGGTCAACTTTTTTATTTTCGTTAGATCTGAAGAGAGATGGGTGACTCCATTTTTTTTTTTTCCTTTCTTTCTGGGGTCGCAGAAATAATCAAAGCCTTTTCCCGATGTACCACGGGGATGATTTAGAAAAGGTACCGACAAAGCTGCATGTGGCACAATTCTTCATATTTGAAGCGACGTTCTCTTGATGAGGTGCAAGAGAAAACGACAGGGAAAGATGCAGGAAGAGGGACTCTGGACTCTCTGTGGCCTTATGTGTCTCCTTAGTTACCAAGATAGCCATCGGTAAAAGCATTTATCTGTACAAGACGAAGGAAGATATTGCTTCCTTTTAGGTTCTTTTTTTTTTTTTTTAACAGTTCGTCTTCTAGTTTCGTTTTCGGAACGATTTATCATCTCAATCCCTTCGCTTTGGCATCCAGCTGTTTTGAAATACATTTAAAAAAAGGGTGAGACAGTTTAAATCGATGGGGACATTATTGCTAGTTTGGGTATCGCTCCGCGCTTTCATTATGGTAAACCACCTGCCGATTTTCTTCCATCCAAACGATCGCCATAAGCAATTCCTATCGTTTGATTGAATTATATTAACTTCGTTAGTTAAGAGGAGGAAGAGAAGAAGAAGTAAAAGGAAAATCGGGAATAATTAGTTCTTCACACTAGGTTTCCGACCACATTCTGTGAGAATGGGCGTAAGTGTGACTGATATTATACACGGTATAACGGCTCTTCATCACAATTAAGAACGGTTCTCATAGTTCAGACATATTTATTATCGTCTGATTTGATTTTGCTTTTCTCACGAGATCTGTACACGTAACCAAAGACACGTACGTGACTCTTCTGAAAAAGTTGAACCATTTTAAAGTGTAAGCTGTGGACCACAGTAAGAGAAAAAAAAAATCTTATCTGTGCACCGGTATTTTTTCTTCTTTGAAATGAGACAACATTCTCATTTAATTTTAAATGAGAGCATTCTCCCTTTGGAAATAAGATCAGTTATATGTTCACATTTTAATGTTTTACCGTTTGAATGGTTTAATCCCTTTGATTGATTGATTACATCTGACTACAACAACCACGGAGTTTAGTATTATGACAAGAACTCAATATCCGTAAATAGTGGGCTGGAGAATTCGTTCAAATCTGTCCACATGAGAAGTTGAAGAACTTTCATTTAAAAACTATCAACTGTAAAGGACTTACCTGTCTGCATCTCTAAGCATCCTTTCTGGTTATAGTCAGGGGTGTACTGAAGAGATCTCGTGCGAGCCCTTTGTTAAATATTTATATTTGTTCCAAGCCCTTGGTTAAATTATTTGGAGTAAACCCTTGGTTACAGTCACTTGAAGATAGAGTGGAGAGGGAAAGGGCCAGTAGAAGACATAGAGCGGACCTCAGAGAAAGATTACTGGAAGTCTTTAAAAGTGACTCGTGATGTAATGCTTTCGTAGGAACTAATTAAAAGTAACGTAGAGAGTAAATTTACTGAAATCTTTACTTAAGTATGACCTTCCTAGGTTACTAAATATACACTATTCTTCTGTATTCTACGCACTTTAATTTTTATGCACTAATTTCTGTACTCTTTGCCCAAACTATCTAGTTGTTTCCCTCTCTCATGACCTTTGTAGCGCCGTAGATCTTAAATTCATTTCGACATTATGTGCATGTTTTAATATGGCCCCCACTGTCTCCACCAGTGTCGAGTGTAGCATTTGGACGAGAGGACAATTTGCACTTGTATTTCTAGTCCACACCTTTCTGTTGTGATGTGAAAAATTTACTTCAGTATTATTATTATTAAGTTGTGGAACACCATCAGCACTTATAATCCTACCATGTGGTATTATTATGATAAAAAATCATAATGTCTTTACAGCTAGTGCACATTAATAAAGAATATATTTTTTTTTAATTATGTAACCTTGCTTAGACCATCCACAATCCTTGAGCTCCCATTAAAGCAAACTACCTTAGCGTATAGAGGGCGCAACCCTCTAAAGCTGCATAACCTAAGGATATAAAATCAAATTCCAAAATCACTCAGTGCGATACAATTATGAAGTATTAGTGTCAAAATTATACCAAAAGTTCAGATATAATATGTAACTAGAAGTTGTGTAATATTGCATAACCAAGGTAAAGTTGATAAGTTCTCGCACAAATTTCTCTTAAGCGATGAAGATCTTTCAGAGAATATATTTTAGAGTGACAATCTTTGTAGATGAACAGTTCCTTATTAAATGCTTTTTCAGCACAATTGTAATCCCATTCAGAGACTTAGAGAGAGTATTTGTTTGTTACGCTGTCAAAAGGTTTACCTCTGACAAAAAAAATAAAAGTATGTTCTCTCTTACAGCAAATGCGTTTCCGGCATTCTCAAACATTTATAAAATTCTGAGTTTTGAGAAGGGACAGCACTCAACAGTTGAATGAAACCAGAAACACAGAACAGAATTAAGTCTTAAAGAGACTATTCCAAATTATGGAAATAATTTGGAGGACGCCATTTTGAAATTTGTCAGTGTTCCTTTGTGTATATTTCTCACGGGTCTGAGTAAAGAAATTTTGTAACAGCGAAGAAACTAAATTTATTATTAAATTTATATTCCTTTTTGTAATCAATTTTCATTTTTATATTCTAGTTGCATACGTGGGTGTCCCTGATGGATGAGAGATTTCAATTGTCGATAAAAGCGAAAGAGGAGGAATAGTTTTACAGGAACATTTTCTTACATAAAACCTAACAATTTCATTTATTAATAGAAAACTCGAAGTAAATAAAGATATGAGTGTCATTTTGTCAAAATTCTGTTTTTAGAAGGAATAACAACATACAGGGCGTAACGTAAGTTGTGAGATCCATTTCTTACACGAATAAGTCCAACAAAAAGATTCACATAAGATTTCGTGGAAAATTCCTTCGTTTTCGAATTACAACTGTGAGATCAAAATTAACGCCTTACAACGGTAAATCAAATTAATATTTCTCGATAAAACTATAAACAATGCGTAAAATTAAATAAAAATGTTGCTGCAAGTCAACTTGTATCAATACGATCGATATTAGAATTAAAAACGTGATATCGTTGGATTTGCAGTGTTGCCAAACTACTAAAAATATTCATTTCTTCAAATCGCATTAAATCGGTTCATTGAATACTTGGTGCCGCCCAGTGGTGATAAACATCATTATGTGGAATACATAACGCAGTGCTGCAAACTGTGAAAAAATATATAAGCTTAAATGTTGAAAATATATATTATTCACTCATATTATCCACAGTTTACTCCATTAAATGCTTTACTTCACATTTGATGATTATCATTAGTTCATTACTACGCGTTATTAAATATTTAACAAACTAACATAGTCTCACTTGAAAAAAAAATATTTTCACCAAGATGGAAACACTGTAAATCCAATCTTATCTTCTAATATTCATCTTATTAATTTAGGAATCGATTTCCAATTACATACTACTTCGTCCATGTATGATTTATGATTTACACAGAAAAAAATCCTTTTACTTACAATTCAATTATTTAACCATTGCTAAAAATTCAATTTATTTTCCCTAAAAAAAGTTTTTTTTTCTGTGGCTCAGTTTGTCTGCCAAGAGGATTCCAACTGATATAACACACCCTGTTTGTAGTTCGTCTTATATCATAAAAATAAAACTCCAGACATGTTCCTAGTCGTTCTATTGAGTGTTCGTAAGTGGCGGGACCTGATGTTCTACATGGAAAGGCAATTTTAAAAACTGATTCTCCTATGATAGAAAGTGACTGTAGTTCAGTTCATGGATCACTGGCTTAACAGTCGGGAGATCCTGAGAATGATTGGGGTATTTCCAGGGTTTTCTTCATTGAAACGAGGCAAATACGGGATGGTACTTCAAACTAGGCTCTAAGCAACTACTTCAAACACCCTTTTCCACTACACTATTCCGGCCTGAGCCAACCAAAGTTGCCTAATGACTTTAAATAAATATTATAAAGGTTAGTATGCTACATCTTTCGATTCAGTGATTGTTGAACTGAAAAATTAAGTTGACGAATATTACTGAGGACAACTACATGCACACATGTACCATATATATTTACACTAAGGATATTCGGAATTCAGGAATCGAAATACTATTTTGGGAATTCTCGAATGTCATAATTCGATTAAGAGAATGTTGGATTTTTCTCAAAAGTGAAATTCCAGATTGTCAGTATTTCTTAAAGATGGAATTCGGGAATGTCAAAATTTGTGAAAGTCGAGATTCCGAAAAATCTGGATTTCGGAAAGTCACAAATTCGGGAAAATGCCGGGAATCTTTTAAAGTTCCGATTTCTCAAGTTGACTTCAGAGCAGGCAATCTGCCAGACCTCCAATTGGGGGGGGGGGGGGGGGGGGGTGTTATCCTCCAAATTCTTGAGCACACCCTCCATTTTAAAACTTTTACGCTTAAAATTCAATAGAAATCCTGCTAAATTCCACGTAAACACTGCCCACTTTTAGCTTCACACGCTCCTAAACTGAGAATACTGACAAAAATCTCTGCTTCAAACTTTTGAATACAGTATTTCGGGGATACCGGACAAAATGAAATTAGTTTTTTTCGACAAAAGTAAAATAAAACGTTTCAAAAGAAAAAAAATATGAATAAATAAAGGTTTTCTATTCAAATATTAATAGATGTGCTTTTTTTGTAAACAGGCTAGCGTTCAAGCTGGCGTGTACAGTGAGGTAAGGGTAGAGTCTACATATTGTAGCGGTGTTATTGAAATGTTACAGAAAATCGCTATACAAGTAAAATCGCTACCGAGCCAGTCAGTTAACTAATAAGGAAAAATCGCGAAATCATCATTAAAGGTAAGTTACGCTGCTATTATGTTTCAAAAACACTGAGTATTTTTACCTTAGTATAATATTACAACGAAATCACAGAACGCAAGAAGTTTTGTCGAAATCGCTGCATCCGTTCAAAATGTGTGACCGGAGAAGCAAAAAAATTAATTGAATATTGTTAAAAGTCGTAAAAATCACAGAACTGAAATTCCCGTCTAAACTATGAACTGTCTATTCAACGTTTTCTTTTCTGTGGCATAGCTCTTCGCTGTCACTTTGACCATAACATCTTTTTTTTTTAATATAATAGGCTTTTACATACCTTTACGTTATATTGGGTTGTCGTATTACTTTATTTTTCTTCTTTATTGTAATATCATCTTGAAATGGCCTCGTAAAAATAAACCACTTAATTTTCCTGCCTTTTTTTCCGCTGTTACCTGCCTTCTGCATTGTGTCTCCTTTCACTAATAAAACAACAATGCTCTGAAAATAAAGAAAGCCATCATCACTTCTGTTGAACGATAGATGACTCTCTCTGATATCTATTGTCTGCAGGTAAGCAAGATGCTTACACAGCCCGTTAATTAGTGAAATGGCGGTGAACTTAATTAAAGGTAAGACAGAAATGCTAATGAGAAAAATAGCAGCTTCTAATCAAGTTGTCTTCGGTTCGTTGATGCTTTGTGTCAGCGAGGAAAAGTGTCAAAGTCAATTGCACCGCCCGCAGATAAGTGTTGTGCAAGTTGGATATAGGGAAGAGTGACTGATAGATACTGCTGAGGGTTTTCCTTTTTAAAGGTTAGTTGAATCCAGTAGCAGCCTAATTTTTTGGTATTTCTAATGTCGTGTTCCGGGATTGGCTAGTCATTCTGCTAAACATAAGTGTGACATCCAGTTTCCTTTGCAGGTTTGAACTTTTTGTGTCAACTGTTAAGGAAAGTTACATCTTTAAAATAAAGAAAGGCTTATATATTGACTAAGGGTAATCATAAGTCAATAATTAAAAGTTACTGAAAGAATATTTTCTGCTTTCTACACGGGTTTTTGATAAATTAAATTTGAACATATTTATGACTTTTAGGCACCTGTGCCTCAGGCCGGAATACGGTAGGGAAAAGATAGAGGAAGGAGTCAGCCAAGTCGAAGGTGGTACAATCCCGCCATTAGCCTGGTATGACTGAGGAAAACCCTGGAGAAACTTCAGTCACGATGGTTGGCCAGTGGTATCGAAAACTCCCACTCCAGAAAACTTTGAACCGACCCAGAACCTTCGGAAAGCAAAGTCAGCGCTCTATTTACTGGGCTACGGCTCCTTGATGTATAGCAAGTTAACAGTGGCGTAGTAATACTGCGAGTTTCTTAACAGTTCTCCTTAGTATTTGAGTAGTAATTAATTTTAACGAAGAGAGTAGGAGTTTTCCCAGTGATCGAGTGATCGCTCAGTGGGCGAACAAAACAGCCACAACGCGTTCTTTAACGATCAGGCACCGACGCTCGACAATATCTCGCTTCGTGCGCATCGTAAAACGACCACAACGCGTTGTGAACAACCGTACTGAAACCACAACCCATTTTGACCATTTTGAAGCGATCACAGACCGATAGACAACATAGGAGGGTTGTAATCTCATGTTGTTAGCCTAGCAATTCTAAGTAATACACATCCTTTTTATAATGCCTTTGCTGCCTGTGAGTGCGAATCGATGGTGACAATGGAGAATTCACCTAATGATAGGAAAAGTAACTTTTGATGAAAAACTTGAAAGAACTGTAAGTAGTTAAAATTATTTTACAGGTGACAGATATGATCAAATTGTGCGTGAAGTTTAACAAGTAAAACGCCTGAGAGTAAATAAGGAGACTTTGTCATCTAAAAAGTATAGATAAAGGACCGAAGAGATAAGACATCATAACTATTAGTGGATTTGACAACTCAATAGAAAAACCAACTGCGACAAAATGAACTAAATATTTTCAATATTATTGCAAAATATCTTTAACATAATCGAAACCTCTCATGTGTAACTGATCATAAGAGGCATCATTATCATCATCAAATTCAGCCATTTTCTATCCACTGCTGGATGAAAGCCTCCCTTTCCCGATATATCGGTCTGCTCCTATCCTCATCAATGTAGATCCTGTAAACGCTTGATTTCGTTTACCCCATCTTGTATTTGCACGTCGTCTCCGTCGTTTCTTTTCTCTAGGAATCCAATGTCTTATATTCTTCGTCCATCTTCCATCTGTTCGTCTAACTATAACCGGCCCATCTCCACTTCATCTTCTTCACAGTCTTGATTACATCATCTACATTTGTTTGTGCGCGAATCCATTCATTTGTCTTCCTGTCCCTTCTGGTTATTCCTTACATGCATCTCCCCGTTGTTCTTTGTGTGACTCCTAATCCTTGAATAGTTTCTGCATTCAATGTCCAAGTTTCGCAGCCGTACATCATCACAGGTAAGACACATTGATTATAAACTTTATGCTTCAGACACATTGGTAGTTTGCTTTTGAAAATAAAGTGTAGTCTACCAGACGAACTCCAAGTAATTTTACATCTTCTATTTATTTCATCAGTCAACTTGGCATTCGATGTTTTGAGCTGGCCTAGGTAAACATACTCTTCAACTATGCCTATTGTCTCTCCGTTAATCTTCACTTCCTTCTTTGCAGCATGTTGGTTGTACATTACTTTTGTTTTACTTAAGTTCATTTTAAGGCCGATTTTCGAACTCTCGTTACTCAGATCTTCCATTCTGGTTTGTAGTTCTTCTGCACTTGAAGCAAACAGGACTATATCATCAGCGAACCGTAAATGATGAAGATATTCGCCATTAATTTTAATTCCAACTTCATCCCAGTTTAAATTCTGGAACACTCTCTCCAGGACCGCACAAAACAGTTTCGGAGAAATTGAATCTCCTTGCCTTACCCCTTTTCCAACTTTAAATTTTTCACTGTCTTGATGCAGCCTAATGACAGAAGTGGCAGTCGAGTAAATGTTTCGCAGTAACTTGATGTATGCACTTTCGATGCCTTAATGTTGAAGTGATTTAAGTACTGCTGCCAAGGAGAACGAATCGAAAGCTTTTTCAAAATCTATGAATCCCAAACATAGTGGAAGTTCATATTCCTTAGTCCTTTCCATAACTTGATTCGATGCTTGTATGTTCTAAATCCATTGTGCTAAATCCACGACAAAATCCGACTTGTTCCCTACTTTCTTAAAATGAAAGTTTCGTTCAATACGATTGAAAAGAACTTTTGTGAACTATTAGTAAAGAACTGGCAGTAAACTAATTGGTCTGAAGTTTTTGACGCGTTCTTTGTTCCCTTTCTTGTACAACAAAATGATAACAGCATTATTCCAACTTGACGGTATTTCTCTCTTCCTCAGGCATATGGAGATAATTAGCAAGTTTCTCTTTCATCTTTTCACCTCCCTAGTTAAACATCTCTGCTGGGTCCATCTTCTCCTCGCGATTTTCCGTTCTTCATCCCTCGAAGTACTTTATCCACTTCCTCTTTCATTACGTTTGAGACATCTTCATCATTTTCTTCTGAATCTTCATTTCCTAATTCTTCTTCGGAGTAGTACAATTCTCTGTAGAGATTTTCATTATATATATACATAATTTCCCCATTATTTCGTGTCACGGTCCCGTCTGGTCTCTTAACTGCAATTATTTGCTTTTTCCCTATCATGAGCTGCTGTTGACTTTCTTCACGCTCTTGTTTTCCTCGATTGTATTTCTAACAAGATTTTCGTTATGTCTTCGTACATCCTCTCTTATTTTCTTTCTTACGGTTTTATTTAGTTCTATGTACTCAATCCTCTTTATGCAATTTTCCTCTTCTTTCATTTCCCTTCTTTTCTTCATCAAGAGCTTAGTTTCTTCTGAGATTTTGCTCTCTTTTTTCTTTCTGGTACCTACCATCTCCTTGGCTGTTTCTCTTATTAACTCAGTCAGTATTTTATTTCTGCTATCGATGTCTTCTTCATCCTCTAACTCTTCCAAGGCGCTGAATCTGTTGCTTAGTTCTATCTCAAATGTCTGTCTGTGTTTTCCTAGATTTTCCAGATCTAAAAGTGGCAGTTTTCCTCTGATAAGCTTCTTTCTCTCAAGTCTAGTATTTGTATTCAGCTTTCATCTCACCATCCTATGATCATTCGAGACTTTGAAAATGTTCAGAACAGACACGTCTTGCAGAATTTCCCTATTACTCGATGGAAGCTAGTCTATTTCGTTTTTGGTCCCATTTGGGCCTTTCCATGTCCACCTTCTCTGGGGCGGTTTCTTGAAAAATGTATTGGAAATGAACAGTCTGTTGGCTTCTGAGAATTCCACTAACCTCTTTCCTCTCTTGTTTCTTTTGCCAAATCCAAAGTTTCCCACTTTCGTGTCACTGCTCTGCTTGGTTCCTACTTTCGCATTGAAGTCTCCCATTACGATTTTGTATTGCGATTTGCTAGTATCCAAAATCTTCCGTATCTCCTCGTATAGGTCTTCGACTTCCTCCTCCGGATGTGAGCTTGTTGGAGCATACACTTGTATAATTTCCATACTGTATCTCTTGTTTATCTTTATTACTACCCGTGCGATTCTATCTGAAATTCCTTCAATTTCTGTTATCCGTGACTTCAGGTCTTTATTAAATATAAAGCCAACGCCTGACGGTTTTCCACTTTCTGTTCCTTTAAAGTAGAACGTGTTCCCCGACGGTATTTCCAACTGTTCTTCATTCTTCCTCCACCCTATGATGTCCCACTTAATCCTCTTGAGTTCATTATGCAATTCTTCTAATTTGTCCTCTCCTGCAAGTGACTGACAGTTGAGAGTCGCCACGTATAGGTCCGTTCGAGTTGCCGTGTCGGTGTCCTTGCAGTTTACAGTCTAAACCAGGGCATTTTGATCCTCTGACTTCCTGCAGGACTGACTGACCGCTGCCGTTGCCAGCGGCATTCCGTCCTGCGGGCAATGAGGCCTCCGAGGCTGTTTCCTTACTTGTACCATCATGTGTAAAGAAAGGAGGAGTGCTGACATTTGACTCACCACGCTATCTGCTAATGCGGGTTGGTGAGCGGGTCCGCTACGTTTCGGCGCCTTCGTTTCGGCGCCACCATTTTGGCGTAGGCTACGTTTCGGAGCTACCGTTTTGGCGCCTGTTCAGTTCGGCGCCAAGGTGAGGAAAACGGAAATTATTAACATACCTTATGACATAGTGATGTACTTTTTACTTTTACTGCCTTCTGACGACAAATTGATGATCAATGAAGTACTTAAAACATTATTTGTTGTCGCCAATTGATGATCAATGAAGTACTTAAAACATTATTTCTTGTACTCTGCTTCTAACTGCTTCTGACAAAGTTTTGAAGCATTATTTAAGTTTGCACGGTCTGAGCCAAAGATGCCTAAATGATTTAAGTGGATGGAACTTTCCTGTCATGTACAAGGGCCCTAATAAGATATATTGCTTTTCTAATGTAAATATAAAGTTTTTGTACATTTTTAACGCAAGAACCTTTATTTTTGCTAAAAGTAAACAAGAAAAAAGCATCAGATGTGCTAAGAAGTGAATATTCGAGATGAAAAAAAACGTCAATAAAGTCATTTTTGGGACTGCTTCTGACAAAGTTTTGAAGCATTATTTGTTTCCACGGTTTGAGCTAAATACGCCTAAGGGCCATAAGGGCCTCTCGTGTACAAGGGTGCTAATGAGATGTAGGTTGCATTCGTAATATAAATAGAGAAATTAGTTAAAATGGTAGTTCGTTCATGTTCAAAATATACATTTAGACAAAAAAAGATTTTTGGGACTGAATTTGACAAAGTTTTGAAGCATTATTAAAGTAAAAGTCTGAGCTAAAGATGCCTAAGGGCCATAAGAGGACAGGATGTTTCTCTCGTGTACAAGGTTGCTAATGAGATGGAGGTTCCATTCGTAATATAAATAGAGAAATTAGTTAAAATGGTAGTTTAACCTCGACCTGAGATTAGACTTCAACCTCTACTTCGCCGTCGGACTTGAACCTCGACCTCGAACCTTGCAGTTTAACGTGACGTTCTTATCTGTTTTATATATATATAAATTGTTCCAAAGGTATGCAGAATGCATTGTAATTAAATATGAAACTTATTTTCTTTGAATATAAAATAATAAATTGCGCCATTTCGAAATTACGAGTAGCGCCCCTGAATCTTGTTTCTCTGCTCCTCACTAGTTACGTCCCTGCTATAGCTCAGCCTGTTTATGTTGTAAATAAATAAATTCATTTTCCGCCGAAAAAATACTTCATAATTAAAATCATTAAAAGAATATTGTTTTTCAAGTGCTTACTAAAGTATAAACGTCTCATTGCATCTCTTCCATGAAAACAGCCCCTGGATCTGTTCTTCTGTCGCATCTTATGGACGAAGATTTGAATACCTCTTTAATACAATAGTTTCCCTGGTGTCATTCTTTGGCAAAGCTCTGGCGCCGAAACGTTACTGCGCCGAACCGGTAGCGCCAAAACGGAGGCGCCGAACCGGGTCCCTTGGTGAGCAGCCCATCCATGTTCGTTCGCCAAGCAGTTGCTTGGGTACTAACAACCCCCACGACGTGAACGTATGGATTGGACATTAGGCGGTTCCCTTTAGTCTTAGCAAGAGGAATTAAGGAGTCTCCTCTCAGTTAGTGGCAGAAGCCTTTTGGGGCGTCAGTCCCCGGTTTCCCGGCCATGTATATATATATGAGCTCCTGCGTAGCCTAGTCGGTAGCGCGCTCGACTTCAATGCGAGCGGTCCCGGGTTCGATTCCCGATGGGGGCTCAAATATTTCGGTGTTGACCCAGCATCGTGAGGACAATTGGGGAGCTGCTGTGAATAAAAGACAGTGGCGGTCACAGTGAGAGCTTCGGCTCTCCTCTCCCAACCCGTCTGGTCAGCGTGGGAGCAGTAGACCAACTCCTCCCTTCGGGAAGAGGCCTCATCCACTAGTGGATTGAATATGGCTGTGATTTATTATATATATATATATATATATATATATATATATATATATATATATA
>JAGDQP010025448.1:0-24522 GCA_022664845.1 Lepisma saccharinum | reverse complement strand
CCCGGAGAGGCCATTATTCAAATTTGCATATTACCTATTTCTTCTTGAACTAAAAAGTTATTGTGTGTTCGTTGACTGTGTATACACACATGAGAAAGATCCAAGCCGGTTTTTCCCATCGGGGCATTTTTTTGAACGTGTATGTATGTATGTGTACACATATGAGTGTATCTGTGAATACGTGTATGTAACAATCCCTCATTTTATTTATATATATGTTTTTTATACAGGTAATCTTTTTTGTACGAAGTATAAGTGCTTTTGGAGGTGGGGTTAAGGTGGAGGATAGGGTAGGGGGATGTATAGCAACCCCCCAACCTTGCTTGCTAAAACTACAGGAAAGAAGTTTTAAGTCTGACTTGGAAGAGAGAGTAAAGAAGCCACTATTTACGTGGCGGAAGAGATCACATGTGTGTGTGTGTGTGCGAAAGAGAGAGAGAGAGAGGGGGGGGGGGGAATTTGTTGAAGAACTAGTCACAAAATATATTCAGTGGTCATTCATCAACAGGTGTGTACGTGATTCATGAGTGCGTGTATTGCGTGTGTGTGTGAAGAAAGGGGATGGACGGATGGATACAGAAAAGAAGAATATAAGTTGTTCTTCAGGTGCAACCGTGAAATTCCTTTTCTTTTTTCTTTTTTTTTATGTGGGAGGTATTCACACGTCAACTAATATAACGGTATGGATAAAGAACAAGTATGTTTTTTCTAGATACTTCTATGGTGAAAAGAAATCATTAATAATTTCATAAGAAAGAGAATTTTGCTCCTCCCCCATATTTTTTTTTCTCTTCAAACTTTATTTATGATAGTGTGTACTTATCTGAAATCTCAGAAAATTCGTTTATTAGAAATCTGCAACTCTAAATCTTTCAATTAAGTAAATTGATAATTGACATAAACATTTTTTTTCTTAATGCACCTCTGGAATTTTTTTTTTGTTGTCTGCTAAAGCAACAATACTTTCCATAAAATTATATTTTTAATGCTACTGCAGAGATTGATAAAAATTTTATTAACGTCCTAAACGAGCTGGTAAACTTCTAAAGATGAGACCTACAGGTTTTTGAGAAGTGGACTCCGTTCAATGGCCCCGTGCGAAAAGTGAACCCGTGACCACGAACACAGAAAGCGAGCATGCTAACCTTTCGGCCACTTTAGAGTCATCATTCACAGACATCATACTGGGTGTAAGTAAGGATTATGATGTGTTTCTTTGAAATGTTGTTGTAGAAGCTGAAACGCGTTACAACTCAAGATGCCTCAGTCAGAAACATAACGTAATATTTAGAATCTCTTCACTACATATTAAAAGGAATGGGATAGGGTTATTTGCCCCCTCCCCACACAAAATAGGAAGAAAGGACAAACCTTCGAAGAAAGGGCATGCCCCTCCGAGGAAGATATATGACACCCAAGATCAGCTATAAGGTCAGTTATACGTATAGCGCAGTTCCGAGTTCTGTAGACCTATGCGAGGGGTCTTTTCTAGCGCGCGGGGTGAAGTGGGAAGTGCACAAGCAATCGACGAGAATTTGCTCTCTTACTACCTACCTCGCATTGGCTATTAAAAGTGTCTTCCAACCCATGATCACGCTACGACTCCTGCCCCGCGGCTACAGAACTCAGAACTAGACAATACTAAAATCAGCAAACTTTAACAGGCCTGTAAAACGGAATCTACTGAAGCTAAAAATGACGCGATTTGAACGTATTATGAGCTCCAAATCTTAACGTCCTTCTATCATATTTCAGATCTAGATTGCAGTCGCCCCATCCTGCATGGCACTGTAATGCGATACCAGTTTTGTCAGTCTTGAAACCGATCGTGCGGAGAAAGCTATCTTGCGTTGCCAACTCAGAAGAAAAAGAAGTTACACATTATCATAGGTTTCTTGTATTTAGAAAATATTTTGTTAACACTGCGGTATTGAACAATATTAGCAATAATTGGATCTCTTATCTTCGTCCTCAGAATTAACCATAAAACAGCCCGAGGAATATTCGTAATTATGTCAAATTTCTAACAATAAACAATACATTTTTAAAAAATACTTGGAAGGCTGGAATTTGTTAGTTTTCAATAGACAGATTACATGAGATAAATACTTGGCTGAACGTATTATCATTAATAAAAATCTGAGCACTTAATTCACCTCATACGCAAATTATAATTATTGTAATCAGGGATACCGCCAGTATTGTCAGTTTGTGGGGTGTAAAGTCAAAATTACGAGAGTGTAAGTGGTGTTTTGCACAGTTTCTATCGATTTTTGACTCTAAACATTTTAAAGTTGGGGGCACTCTCAAGGATTTTGGGGGGTGACAACTCTCCACAGGGGGCTGGCGGAATCACTGTTTGTAATACAACTATGATAGCATAAAATTGTGAAGGAAAAAACAAATTGCAAATAAAGACTTTCTTTCATAAAATTAAAACCACTTTCTTCTACTTGAAAATAGGGATTCTAAAATTCACAGAAGCCATGAAAAAAAAAATCCTGGTTTGAATCTGAATTTTATTTATAGCCATTAGACATATCAGTCTCAGGCGAAATTTTCTCTGTGCTTTCGAACTGGTAATCTTTTAAATCAATTCTATTTGAGCAATAATATTTATTGACCTTTTAATTGATAACAATACTGAGCAGTGTGGAATTATGATAAAGTGCTCGTTCCGTAATCGGATCACTCTCCATGTATTGTCCGTGTAGCCAAGGACGAAAATTATCTGACATTACGACAACACAACACATACGCAATAAATTTGCACAACATAACAGAACACAGAGGAAAGAGTCAATCAAGTATTTTCAGCTGATACTCGTTGCGTAACGAAATATCCTTATGTTAAGATATGCTAGAAATAATATGCTCAAGCAAAAGAACAGGAGACCTCACACCAAGACTTATCTCTATAAACTGAAGGTTTTGAAATCTTAAGAGGGAGAGGGAGTTGGCTACGGCGGCCTGCAAAATAAGCGTCCAATTTAACATGGGGTTTCACACATTTCTAGGAATATCGTAGTTTTATGTGGTTCCTTCGAAAAAATGTATCAATAGCCCCTTCAACATATTTCGTGAAATTATGAAGGTATTTAAGTGAAAACCATGCTATTTTTTGTTTAGAAATAAGGATTATTATAATGGAAAGTTCCATAAGAAAGTTGTTACATGGTCTGCGAAAACATCCTTTATTTCTAAGAAAAAATAGAGGCTTCAGTTATTTACTTTTACTATGCCATGTATTGTGTTTAAGGATCTATTGAGTCATTTTTTTTTAAGTAAGCACATAAAACCATGATATTTGTAGAAATGATTTAAATCCATGTTAAATTGAACGCTTATTTTGTAGGCTGCAGTAACCAAGTCCTTCTCCCTCCTAATACAGTACTTTCATGAAAATAAAACATCTGAATGTGGTGCAAAAATTTTGAGTCAGCCACGCTGATTTTTGTCTAAAGCTGAACGAGCATGATAACTGTCAACCAGCGGGAAACAGCCCTAGAGTCAAACTACCGAACATGATAGTGAGTGTCAGGGGAGGAGCAGGTGTCATGTAGATATCTAATTTGAAGGTCATCTTACGTTGCTTCGTTGTATACATGCTTAGAAACCTACTACCTAGAAGCCAGATTGGGTAATGAATATGAAATAAGAATATTTTTACCAAGCACCAGTGAAAGTCATACTAGATAAGCATTAAGACTTATCCACAAAGCGCTAGGGTGATGCTGAGTGCACTGGCACTACGGGATTGGACGAAGTTGGCGGGAGTTAAAGGAATTCTTAAGGACAATCAACGTCACATTTGATAACGACTTTATATTCTTATCTACAATTACACATCTGGAGAACGTTTTGCCGCTAATCCCAAATATATCATTATATTTACAGTGTTGCCATCTTTTCCCCTATAATTCCTAGAAACTGCACATCAGAGGACAGAATAGTAATCTCCGTGGGCGCAAATTTTCATTCACCCTGTATATTTAGGTTCGTGTATTTCAATAATGAACATGAGAAAAAATAATTTTCGAAATTCACAAATCAGGAATGTCATTTCAGGTCTAATCTTTAACAGAAAACGTGACGATAGGTATGTGCATGTTTTATTCTTGCTACAAAGCTTAAAAAATCAGAGCATAATAATTGCTCTCATCTTTTATACCCCCCGGACACACCACCTGTAGCAGTGCGTGAGAAACTCAAGAAACTACATGAATATTAACAGTATAAGAACAATTGAACACGGTTTTCTCCACATAGGAAAAAAACTGAAGCAATTGCTTGTACGTGACTTTGTTTCTTGTATATTTCAAGAGTTCTCTAAACAATTGGCAACGATTTTAACAATTCACGATTGTCCTTCAGCGAGACACATAAGATCATAGTTGCCTTTTAAAAAAAATAAAGGAAATTAACAAATAATAAAACAATCTTTATATAATTGTTTGTTCTTGCATTTCTGTAGTTCCAACGTTATTGCCCTTTCCTTTGGTTATATTTTGAGCTCCCTTTCTCTTGATTCTAACCAAAAAAGTCATGCAAAATACAAAGAAGTGATGAAACAGGACGTGGAAGTTTTCGAAGTGTAGAATTGGAGAACATATGAATATAATAGTCACATAGGATGGAAGTTCAAAAGAGACCAATGTTTATTTTCTTATTGGCTTAGTAAGTAACTTTGGTCTTAGACCATCACGTTTGAGGGGGTGGCATTCTTCGGTACACACCCTAAAAAAAAATAGTACATATAACGATACCTACTATAATAATAATAACGATATTATGGTCAACTGGACCATAAAATTGGAACCAATATTTTTATGGTTGCATTTACAAAACTTTTATTGTTAAGCGTGTTTTGTGAATTTAACAATACTTTTATGGTTGATTTTCAACAGTTTACAATATCTAACTAACACCACTTCATTGTTGGATTTACAATAAATCAACCCGAAATGTAGTAGCTGTATTCCTATTAGTATTGTAGATTTTACAACAATTTGTCTTTGCATTAATAACATATTAACGTAGTGACAATATTATCGCAGCAAATCAATAAAATCTTTCCCGCTGGCAGACTTGATGCCGCCTCGAGGGTAGGTTTAAACTGTCATCCTTCACTTATAAAAGTGTTAAGATATACTCTCACACTAATATCTGCAAGATTGAATATTCATGCGACATTCTTTCCAAGATCCTTTAAGCAAATTTGTTAAACGTATGTCAGTGTATAAAAAGAAGAATCCTACGTTTAATTAGATAAAGTATAACCCGACTGTATAAAACAATAAACCTCTAGTATCTAAGATTTTATTTTTTTAGAAACTGTGCCATCTGTTGACCACAACCTTAAACAGCACAAATACACATTTTCACAACGATAAGAGAAACAGTTGTAAATTTCTTCACACATTTAAATATTAGTGTTATTATATTAATCATCATCAGCATTATCATCCAGAACTCATCATAAAAGTCAAAGTTCGTGCGTTTGCAGTATATATGGCTATAAATATGGCGACCTAATTTTCTTTGTCATCCCGTAACAAGAAGTGGTGGTAAAGGTGTACGCTTGTGCAAGATTTTAATCTTTGAATATGCTTAATCAACAATAATTTATAGTTAGTTCCGCCCTAACAAATCAGTATTGTTAATAATATCTCTAAAAATATGGTAAATTTAACAATACTTCATTAACAATGCTGAATCAACATTTATTGTAACTGCCGAAACGTCACACATCATTAATATGACAATATTTTTCGTTACGACAACGATAAATGGCTTAACAATACTCCTATTGTCCCTGTGACCCCAGCATGTTTTAGAGTGCGGTAATCAAAGCAACGAGAAGGGATGGGGAAGGTAGCAACCACGGTAACAATTGAGGTACGATTCCGGAATTAGCCTAATTAAACCTATAGGAAAACCTAACTCAAGATGCTAGACTCGAATCCACATGTGTCCTCAGTGACGATTTCAAGTCCGTGGCGTTTACCTCTGAAGCACGGGTCCTGGAGGTAATCAAGTATAGGAAAAAAAACTAGTTGAGTTACTGATGGATGTATGACACTTATGGATGCAATCGAAATATCGAATGTATGATAGAAGGGGAAATAAGAAGAGTAAGTACACAGCCACATCTTCTAGACATTATAACGGAAAACAAATCGAACACAAACGAGAAAATAAAAACACATTTTGAAAAACACGTCGGTTTTTCAGTCAGAACTAGGGCCAGTGATATCCAAAAAATAACGGTCGGACACTGTAAAAATACCTTTACAGTGAATCTCTCATTTCTTCAACACCAGAATTATTCTTAAAACCATTTTTACGGTTCAGGTACAGTTGGTTTTACGTTTAATTCTTTTAGCAGCACGGTCCACAATCTATATATAAAAATGAATGTGGCTATGGTGGTGTTTTCATCACGCCAAAAGTTTGAGCTAGAGATACGAGATTTGGTAGAGTAGTTTAAGAAAATATTCTGATTTTAAAAAGTCGCCATATTGGATTCAAAATGATCGCCCAAAACCATTTTCGAAACCGTTTGAGCAAGAGATGCGAAATTTGGGATAAATGTGTATTATCAAGAGTAGTTTAAGAAAATATTACACTTTGAAAAAGTCACTATCTTGATTTCATAATGGCCACCCCAAAAGCATTTTCCCACACCCTACGAGATAGAGGAATGAAATTTGGTATGAAAGTGTATTATCACGAGTAGGTAACAATAATATATGAAAGTTGCCATGTTAATCCAAAATGGAAGCCCAAAATCGCATTTTCCAAACAACTAGTATTGCCACGAGACAGAGAAAATGGCTATAGAAAACGCGACGAGACAGAGCTTTCGTAATGCAAAGTATACATCTTTTCGAGACGTGACGTTCTCTGGACAAGAAATTTTCGAGACGAGACAGTCTAAATCTCGTCTCGCCGGCAACACTACAAACAACTGAAACTAGAGAAACAAAATTTGGTATGATGGTGTACCATCACGAGTGGATGGGGGCGCAGCCCCCCGGGGAGGTATGGGACAGATTTTCACCATCGGGTTGCAGGTCCCCGGAGAATCTGGTTACGATAAAGGGGGCGCAGCCCCAAAAACTCTTGAATTTGGGGGCGCAGCGTGCCACGGGGAAGCGAGTGTTGGTGACAGTCCCGATGACTGTTGCCAACATATTTTATTCACCCCGCACCAACGAGCGGGCAAATCAGCTAGTGATATCCAAAAAATAACGGTTGAACACTGTAAAGATACTATTACGGTGAATCTTCCGTTAGCTCAACGGCAGAATTATCCTTAACAATATTTCTACGGTTCAAATACTGTTGGTTTTATGGTTAATTCTTTCATCCTTTCCCATACCCTATTCTTGCCTGAACCACAGATGCGTAAAGACTATAAATAAATTCAAGTTTGCTAGTACGTGCGTCTTTCGTGAGCCACAATATCAATATACATAATTCTGTATTAAGCAATGCATAGACTTTAAACACACAACTACTGTTTTTGAATCCATCCATACTGTGCTATCGTGTACCTTTTTCGGTGATACGGGAAATGCTTGTGTGGACTAAGGTGCTGGGTCTCCGTACACGAGGCTGCGGGTTCGAATCTTGCTTTGGATGGGATTGTTTGTGGATTTTAAAGAGCATTACAGTTGCAGTCCTATCATCGAGATGGACCGAAGCCCATAGTGGTATAGTCGATATTATCAGAGAGCAAGAACCAACATAAATATTCTCCCGTATGAGGAGGACTGCTTCCTATAATCGTGTCAGCAGGAGAAACAAAAATGTTGATACATTTTATAATTTATGTGTAAAAGAAACTATTTGAATGCAATTATAAACGTCTTCCGTTGTAATTAGTATTTTTGATGTAGTTTTAGAAACTTTGCGGAGCCTTTCAGGAATGATTCAGTATCGTTTTTTCTAGTTTAGAAACTTGGTTCTGTCTTTGAGCCACTGACAATGTAGATAATCTTGGACAAAGCTAATACGGATCACCGTGTTATTCGGATCCCGGGTCTATGCTTGGAACCCGGACTGACCCGGTGATCCGATTTCGACGCAGTGACTTGGAGGAAAAAGCAGTTTTAAATTCTTTCATTATTATACTGCTGTATTTGAACAGTGTTATTTTGGGGATGACTGGGAACGGGAGATGTTACCCCTCAGAGCACGAAAAATATGACCTGAAAAACTCCTAACAATAATATTAAAACATATGGAAATAATCTCAAATCCCAGGAAAGACTATTCTGAAAGAACTAGTGAATGTAACAAATGGCATTCACTGTTTGATTCAAGCCACAGAAACAAGACCGGGTCAAATCGGGCCAAGACAGAGTCACCGGGTCACTGCGTACCGATTGGCTTAACATTCGATCATCGGGCTACAGTCATTTGGGTCATGATCGGGTCACTGAGTCAGTCGGGTCAAGTTTCATAGCGTGTCACCTATTGCCAGGCCGGGTCACCAAAATTGGCTCGATTTCATCTCTAATCTTGGAATAGATGGTACATGGAAGACCATAATTAGGCATAGGGTTTATTGTGTTTAATAAACTTCAATACATTATCGTCGGTATTGTACCGAAGTAAAATGGTGGCAGTCGAAATCTCTTGTCCTGTTCCGGGCAATATAGGCAATATAGAGCAGTAAGGTAATTTTGTATTAAATGACTTTTTAAATAAGGAAAATGACAAAATATTTTTGTTAAAACTATAATTATATATTCTAGCCATCCTTCTAGGAATGTTTTCCACTAGTTTACTAAAATACAACGAATACACACTAATTAAAAAAACAATAAAAGCAACACTAAAGGGGAAAGTTATTTGGTGATAGTGGGTAGATTATCACATAGCAAAATCATCTTGAATCAAGCTTGTTTGGGCCTTGAAACGTCAAGCCAACTGAAGCAAAAAGGTTGAATCAAGCTTGAATCATACTTGATTTTTCAAAGACACGAAGTGTCTCCCAAAAGATAATCAAGCTTGAAATTGGGTTGTTAAAGTCAAGCATATTTTATCTAGCAAAAATCAAGGTTGTATCAACCTTGAAATGTACTTGCATCACGTCAAACCTAACATGGCAAAATCAAGGGAATTTCAACGTTGAATCAAGAAATAGTGCCATGTGCGTTATTTGGTTACATTATGAATTATTAACCAGAACTTTCCCTAACCAAATGTACATGAAACATGTGTATCACTCTGATTCATTAAACGATTTTTCTCAAGAGTCCTCACACATGATTATGTCCTCGTCAATGACTTGCACATTACATGAAAAAGCTACACTGAATTTAGCTTGCACCTTTTTTTTGTATTTGAAATCTTGTGACTACAAAAATCTACATTTCATACATATCCAGGCATCATCATGCTTGTCTGAAGAAGTGACGTTCACTTTCGAAAGTCCTGGAGAAAATTCATATGTATTTCACAGTTTTAGATAAGTCTCACAGTCTTAAAATTGACTGCAACACCATAAGGTCTGTGCTAAACCACTGATGGAGTTTTAAACTTTTCTGCCCTTGAATTCAGATTCTTGTGCATAGAATGGCATACAGAAAATAAAAATTAAAGCACTTTCCATGGAATTAACTTAATATTAACGTACCCATAAATTACTATACAAAGTTTCTCTTAGATTTCTGCCAATGACTGATCATTGCTACATGGCACAAGGATAGTGCATAGAAAATAGATGGCAAGCCATGAAGGTTAAAGTGTTAATACACAGACCTCGTGGTAACTTCGAAAGGGAACGGACTCTTCGGTGACATGTCTTGTAAGAATTATAACCAAATATCCTATATCACCAAATTACCTTTTGCTCTTAGCGAAGACCCATGGTAGACCATTTGTAAGTAAATAATAAAGTCAACCTATCCAGTTAACCCAAGACGTAGAGAAAGACTGCAAAACGCGCCGACAGGATGTCTTCAATTAACACTAACACCGTCTTCATTTACATGGTGTTCATTTTCTTGTTTTCCTTCTTTTTTTTTTCTCCTTAAGAGTTAATTCTAAAGGAAAAACAAAAGTCATTGCGTGCTCGCATATACATTTGAGAAATGAAGAAAAAAACAACATACATTGAATATCTTGCTAATTTATTTATCTGGTTTCCTTACAAAAGAAGAAATAAAGAATAAGTCAAAAGAACAGTAAAGAAAAAAAAACACTTGTAGTCTCAAAAGGGAATGGACCAAACCGATTAAGTAATAGAAGGGTTGATAAAAACGAAACCGGACTGTCCAAAAAATTGCATCAAAACATTTAGTTACGTCCATATATATCGTCCAAATATTTATTTCTTCTTTTGTAAGGAAACTAGATACAGAAATTAGGCAAATGTTCAATGAACATTGCATTTGTCTTCGTTTCTCACATCTGTATGGGAGTACGCAATGACTTTTCCCTTTAGAATTAACTCTTAGTTTTCGGGGTGGAAATTCCGCCGCATTTCAGAGTTAGAAGCTGTCGAAAGCGTGGGAGAACGAACTTTAAAGCTTCATATTATTAATGTCATGAGCAGTAGAGCTGATGCGGCATGGTGTCATCAAAGATCTCAAACATGATCTATCTAAAATTGTGTAATGATGCGCAAGGGAGTCCTAAAAAAAAAAAAAAGTACAGAATTTCCAGAAATTCTCTGAAGTAAAAGTAGTTCTAAATTAACATGAATAAAGATGACTTTCCGTGTGAGTAGAAATGACATCCGTAATCACCGATATCCAACACAGTCTCTCTCACTGATAACAAACAAAGCCAAATGTTCGTTCAATGTTTATATAATGCTTACTCCTGTTTGCTATGCAACCACACATATTTATATAGAATAGTTCGGCGAGGGAAGTCTGTTTGAGATATCGACTTTCCGCAAACGAATTATTCTTACTTGCTGGAAAGTCATCCTATCCATGGTCATTTCGACTTAACTCTACTTCAGAATTTTTTGGGAATCCCCTAATTCCTTCGAGGAATCGCTTGCACAATATTGGAATATGCATTTTTCGGATAGAGCAATTTTGAAGTATTTTTACGATACAAGGCCGCATCAGCTCAACTGTTGATTGATTGTATTGTAAACATGAAGTTCTGAAGTCCATTTGCCCACGCTTTCGGCGGCTTGTAAGTCCGGAACGCGGCGAAATTTCCACTCCGGTCACTAACATTTTTTTTATTTTTGTATGTACTATCCAAGTTTGTTGGTCGAATTCTGTTACACCCTTTTGTTAGAAGGTTGTTGGTCAGGGCCTAGTTTGTAAGTACCATCCCGGCATTTGCCTGGTGTGACTGAGGAAAAAAACCTGGAAAACCCCAGGCAGGATCCGCTGGGATCTGAGCCACGGCCGCTCGGTACACAGAGGCAAGGACAAAGAAAGAAAGAAAGAAAAAAGAAAGGAAGAAAGAGAGAGAGAGAGAGAAAAAAAATATATGCTAGTCCAATTGTAAGATACCGATGACCTCACACCAGTCGGTGGTTACATCCCTGCACTACACATTAGCAGACAACAAAACAAAAACAAAAAAGTCTCAGAAAATGATCAAATAACGTTCACCTCAAGCGAAGGAACTTCAAATTGATCCAAGAATGAAAGAGCAGAGACAGAGCAAGAAAAGAAAGAGTATCAGAAGACAAATGACAAACAGCAGCAACAATCCGTTATCAACAATGGACAATCTCTCATATTGAATTCATGCTTTTCTTTGAACTGTTGCTTTCAAAACGTATTGAAAAGGCGGAGCAATAGGCAAGGAAGCGAGTGCTCCTTTTTCTCTCAATGGCTGTTGAGGATCCCCTTCCTCTATGGAGAAGCGGACAAAAGACATTTGATAAAAAGAGGCACCATATGAAAAAGCTACAAGACAAAAACGACCTATGAAAGAACAGATGAATAAAGGTTTTAGAAGAACAGAAAGAAAGACGCAGATAGGATAGTAGATGACCATTCGATGTTGTTTCTTCGAATCACCAATAAACAAAAGCCATTTCTCTTTTATTCTTATGCAACCTGGGACCACTCCCGTCTTTGCTGCCGGATTGGTGATTCAAAATAAAGAAAAAAAAAAAAAAGACAAAACAAATCTTCGCATCTATCTTGCTCTGTATTATTATTATCATCTTAGGATCCCTCACCCACTTCTTCTTCTTGCTTCACCCTGTTTGTTCCTCCTCTCATTTCTTTTCGTCATCTTTTCTTTCGGTTGATTCTTTCTTCTGGGCGAGAAAGACCCCTTCAGGAAAATAACAGGTATTGCGGTTCATTTATCATACGTCTCTTGTGTTTCACCTGTCTGTACAATACGATTTGCAGCCATAAAAGATGGAACAGAGGTGGAGGGTGAACAGTTAGGTACATATTGAAAAAGGTCCTCTTTTACACGTGTATTATTCTGGGCTGCTGTTTCTGCAACTGGCCGGTCTACTCATCCCATCAATACACAAATCAAAAGGACCCATTGGATGTTATAGATCTTTGCTATCCAGCTTACGTCTCGCATTCTAAACATACTTCCACCTACACAAAATAAATTAATATATAGTTGATGGTCGCAATCGACCTTAAATAATTAACTGTACTTTAGGTTTCTATTTCAGTTTCCAGACTTGAACAGAGGAACAGGACCAAAAGAAAGCACTTGGGTTAAAATCTGTACAGTTGTAAACAAAACTGAACCACTCTAGTAAGAAATCTCCTAAACCTTACCAAAGAACAAGAAGGCTATTTGTTAGGCACTAAAAAGCTACCTTATTAATTCTTTCTTAGATCCTTTGATAATGAAGCTATATATAAAAAAAGGGGACCTTATAATCCAGCTTATTCCGGGCGTACGTATCCAAAATATAAATATCAGGAATCACAAAGTGTAGATAAGATATTAAGCTGCCGCTGAAAAGGTCTTGAACAAACTAGGTCAGAGCTGCAGCAACCGTCTTGATTGCTGCAGTAGGTCAGAGTCGCCTATCCATTTTTAAAATTAAATTATTCAAATTGATTCCATTCAGTTATAACTAACTGCATCAAAATTGGCATAAACATTACTGGACACTGAAAAACTACTATGGGTATTCTCGTTCTCATTCACCTTAGTCGTCAGTATTGCCAATCTATTTTCTATAAAATTGAAATTTTCAAATTGCACCCATTGTGTTAGACGTAGGAGCACCAAACTTGGCTTAAATACTATACGACACAATACAAATGTACTGTAGGTGTCCCCAATCACCCAATTCTCAGTGCTACCAGCCTATTTTAAAATTTAATTTCTCATATCGTTGGATGTATTCGCATACAAATTGACATAAACATTATTCGACATAATAGAAAAATACTATGGGTGTCACCGTCCTCAAGCAATCCATTTGTCAGTGTTGCCAACGTACTTTAAAATTCAATATGCTTTCGTATGCTACACGAACTTTAATCGCACAAATCTTTGCATAAACATTATTCGACACAATATAAAAATACTGTTCCCATCCCTATGTACCCTAGTTTTCAGTGTTGCCAACTTTTGTTAAATAAAAATTAATGTTCGTTTTTTTCTAGATACTATCATGCTGCCATCGCGGTTGTTAGTAGAATTACAGTGCTAACTGTCTTCTTTTCATTTTGTTTCTTTATGAACCACTGGATTTTTTTTTCAAGTCCCGGTTTTCCGTTCCTTAAATCAGATTTAGGTTGCATCAAACTTTTGTTTTGCTTTCTACAAATAAAAGTTTATTTTTGATCAAATTCAAGTTTGTCTCTTTCTGAAATATTGATGATCATTCAAAATCTTACTTTGACTTTCTTTTATGAATGACCATCAGGCAACTTTAGCTCAGACCGACGATGTCTTACTTATATACATTGAAATAAATGTTTTAACGAAATGTCCAAGAGACGTAAATAATTCAGAGAAGGGCCAGATTAATTTAATATTCATATGATTTGGAATGTTACAAAAAATAGCTTAATTTCTATTCACATTCTAGAAGAAATTACAACTAAATCTGTTCGAGTTATGATTAGAAACAATTGGATGCAGGCACGCAAGAGAATTCCATGTAACACCAACTATTATATAAAAAAATATATAGTAACACATTCTCTAGTTCAGAAAAAAATACAATTGCAACAGAGGAATTTGTTGTAAAAGAATCTTATCATTTACTGCCAAGATGAGGGTGCGTATCATTGTATGAATAATGCAGTCTCGTATTTCATATTATCAGTGACGTATTTATTTATATGCTGTATAGGCTCGGGCCTAGAGCGGCAGAAATTTTCAGGCTTTAAGACGTTATAATTTAAAGACGTTAATAACAGTTTTCGACTGAATTGAACCAGAATTTGTAACTTAAACGAATGTATGTTACACTTCAGAGCACACCTAAAATTAAATGGCCTAGAAATTAATACATTTCTACAACTTTCACAGAAAATTCGACAGAATGTATATCCCAATCTGAACACTGTTACAATTTTTCTGTGTAAGATAGAAACAAACTGCTCAACTGAACGATCGTTTCTCGCCCTCAAAAGGTTGATGCACTACCATAGAACAGCTATGACAGAAGAAAGGCTAAGTAATTTGGCAAATAATATAAAAGATTGAACTCTTGAACTCGGTGTCCTGGGTTCGATCCCAGTCCATGTGGGCTTTGTGGTGTTTTCTTGGGGTTCTCCCGTTTCCTCTCTCTTCCTTCATTCCAGCAATTCTCCCATCATGTTTCATACGGCCTGAGCCAAAGTTGTCTAAAGGCCTAAAATAAAAATTCAATTCAATTCTTAAGCTCGGTGTAGCTGCATTGCATTTTAGGGTAAAAAGGCGGGAACTTTTGCTTCTATTTTTTTTAAAAAAATATTTATTTTCAACTTTCCTTCTGATTCGTTGGTATGCAGGTTAGATTGAGTAAGATTAGTTGGTTTGGCCTTCATACCCTAAATCTGTGATACCCTACCTACGGCCTGCGGGTCAGATCCGGCCCGCAGCTTTTGCCTTTCCGACCTGTCAAATTTATGTTGTATTTGTTTACCATAAACATATCGAAAGAATGTTTTATTTAATTCTCCTTCATAATTATACATGAAATGAACTTTTGTCAACTGATAAAGACAGAATAGCTAATAACATAAAATTATGTTAAATGTTGTAAGTACCAAAAAAAAGTATTTTAATCCTTTGATTTTGGTCTCTTGCTATTTTTACAAACATTAATTGCCTGTACGCGTGAAGGATTTTCTTAAGTGTGCAATATTAGCGTTTAAAAGCTACAATTGAACGACACGTACGATTTGTATGCTATTTATGTCTGTCAGAGGATGCTCTGGCCCACAAAGATCGTGCTAAATTTTAATGTGGCCTATGGGCAAAACAAGGTTGGGCATCACTGGCCTATTATATATACGTATATATACGTGTGTGTGTGTATGTATGTTCCAGTATAACTCTGCAAAGCCTGGAACACTTTGAACCAAACTTGATACACATATCACTTACAATCTGGAAAAAAATAATGTGGGGTAAGACACCCCTAGTACCTCTAGAGGTGTGAGAAGGGGGGACATGTAAATTCACTTAATAGATCATGATTGTCAGATATATCCTTACAGGCTGAGCAACCAACACCACAATGTAGCTTGCCGGGTTGACTACCTCCAAGTAAGCAAATTTGGCATGACTATCAATTCATTAGCAATCTTAGTAAATTAAATTGCACAACTGAATTTCTCTTAAAATAGGTCTCCACTACAAACACATGGTTCCCTTGTATACTCATAGGTATCGTTTCTAACGCCATTCAGGTGCCCGCCCTCACAGCGCTATCATACCAGCCTTACAAGAAACTGCCAAACCATCACGTCTCAGCCTGTAGACTCAATGGTTTCACCCCATTTCACCTTGATACACATTTCAGTGTTCCAGAGAATGTAACAAGATTCTTGAGATACTAATGGATCTCAGAAGAACGAATTTGCTTTAAAGTGTAAGACCTTCTGAGATATCGTTTCGATCAGAAGTCAAACTGAAAACTTTTTGACCTTTCTTCCAACTTATTAGTCGGTGACCTATACCACTATATGCTAAATTGAAGCCCAGACCGTGTCTGCTAAATTTTGCAGTCAGGAAGTAAGAATGCACGCAAGAGGACGGAAAAATAATTTGCAATGGAGAGGGGCTAGTTGTAACGGACATGGAAGCAGTTTTTAAAAAATTCTTTTCCATTAATAATAGCATGACCAAAGGATTAAAAGAGGAAAAAAACTAATCATTATATCAGGACAATCGTGTATCTAATAGGGCAGGGAAAAAATAAGCTTACCTACTACCAACATGCAAGACTGCAAACGAAAAATTGAAAAAAATAAAATGGCGATACGGTCTCACGTTCTCTACCATAATTTTTTTCACTTCATACCTATCCTGCAATACATGACAAAACGCACCCTGAGAAGTTAAATACAGGACTTGTTGTTGTTTGTTGCTGTATTGGATAGGCTGTTTGTTGTGTGTGAGCCTGCCATAGAGGTCACGACATGACACTATCTAAGTTATTCTACACCTGTTCCCAAACATCTATCACTCGAGGCCCTATTATTGTCGTGACGTTCAATAGATGCAAGGAGGCAGAAGACTTAGATGTTCCATTTCGTGCAGAACCACCATCTCTCTCTCGTTTTCTCCCTTGAATGCTGTTGGACCACGAATTATCTTACGCCTGTCCTGATGTTTGATTGTGTATAAATGTTGTGTGGCATGTGTGTTGGGGGGGGAGGGAGATATGTGAGTATGTGTGTGGCTGAACTTCATGGCTAAATGAACTAGGTCTGGCAATCAGGAGAGATCATGTAACGTTCTATTGATGTGAGAGTATGTGTTTTGTGAGCTCCCCCTTCCTCTCTCTCTCTCTCTCTCTCTTTGCATGTGTGTGTGTGTTTCCAAAGTACAACCCTCTTTTCTTCTTTCTGAAGTCAAAATCATGATGTGAATGTTACATGAAGCAGATTCTAGCTAAACAGGATTCTGATTTTATTAAAATGCATACTTGCACGTCCTATTTCTTTATTTTTTTCTTTTAATACGAGGGGAATTACCTTTTGTGACTATTGTTCGGACTTTGTATGCTGTTTCTAAAACAACTCTTGTGTTAGTTCATTACTATGGCACCAAGGTGCGAAATCCTGGTTGAAAGAGGGAATTTCCCCCAGTGAAACATTTAAGTCAAAATTTCACCTCACTGATTGTTTGTTGGGAGGAAGGAATTGTATTGGTTGTGTTAATTCTCCTGTTCGACCCTTGATATTACACTAGGTAGGCCTACTGTAAAGAGTCCTCAGCATTTCATTCCACATCACGCTCCCATGCCCCACTCATGAACTATAAGATCGTATTATCTTTTCACATATTCTCGCCTCCATCTTGAAATTTCAATAAGAGCCTCTTCTAAGCCACCCAGATCAGTCATTAGTCCCCTTTCTGTCGTCTTTACCTTGCCGTACAATTCCCATCATTTGGCCATTGCATGCCCTTGTTTTAATACAATTTCCACAGTCTCCATCAATTCCCAGACAGACAAGATAATTGCATTTGTTTCGTTAACCCATACTATAGTGTAAATGCACTTCATCATCATCATGACAAATATAATAAAGAACCTCACTTTATGATTATCATCAATAATCAAAATCACATCAAAGTTACTAAATATTAATTTAAAAAAAAGTTAACATCATGTACATAATCTTTCTCCAACTACCGTTATCCTTACTAGCCCATAACAGCAAAATAAAATTTATCCTTTCCGAAATAGAAAAACGTAAACATCTAAAGATTAAACGAATAAAATCTTAAGTGTTCTCTCCCCCACTGCAGCTTGGACGATTTCGCACCCTCCGTGGGCTCCTTAATGATATATAACTAATGATTCAACGATTCATACCCATTAATAGCACAAACACCCCAATAATAAAAAAAAAAAGATCTGAATACCATAAAAATTACCTTAATAATACTTTATTTCCACATTATGTTCTAATTCCAGTAAGAATTAAACATAATCACACCTCACTTTCCGTTTGGCCAAATGGTAGCACACGTGGTCTTCGGTTCAAATACGAATATCATCGTACATTTTTGACCTCATAAGCTTCTGTAAGTCTCCTGAAGACTGTTTTCTCGGTGCTCATTTGCCCAATCTGTCGAAGACTACAGATCAATAAACGCTCTTCTGAAGTTGAATTGATAATTGTACTGGGTCCCTTGAAGTAGGATCTTCAATCCCTTCAATTAAATGGCCTGCTTAGACCAAGTGAGCCCTTTGTTGTCAAGTTCTTCGACGAGAAAATCAATTTTCATTCATAATTTTCGAAAATCAATTTTGGGCACCTGGAATTTAGTGTATGAAAAGCGATGGGGAGTATTGTAACTTGTAAGAGTGGGAAATGTATTCGGAATAAAGATAAATATATAGGAAATACTAAAGTGATAAGAATTACTGGGAATTAAAGCTTTGTAAACATAGCTTTAGACGGGAAATCCCGTAGAGTAAGTCAAATCACTTACGTATCTTAAAAGCTTGATGATTTGGAACTGAAGCCTTACGGGTGAAATAAGAAGAAGGATATTTATGGGTACCGTAAGACAAACTTTGAGAAAAGTAAAATGATTCATGACATAAAAAACGATACCTATTGACTTGACAAAGAGATTTCCCAAATGTTTGTTTGGTATGGAACGTGATGTTATAAATGGCAGCGAGGCATGGGGCAATTAAAAAGAAAGAAGAAAGATAGTTGCAAATTAACAGAGATTGTTGTGAAGAGGGTAAAATGGACTGATAGGATGAAAATGAAGAAGTACTGCCAAGAATAGGAGATAAAAGATAATTAGTCGAGTTAGGAACAAAGGGGTAAACATTTTGGTGGTGGCATAATGCGTAGAAATTATCTGCAGACAAGAATCATAGAGAAAAGGGAAACAAAACGAAAGGGAAGAAGGAAAAGAACATAGGTTGAAATGCTTGATGACAATAAAAACGGAAGAAACTATAGATAGATGAAGAAAGATTCACACAAAAGAGAAAAACGAAGAGAGTCCAGTTGAAACGTATCGTAAGATAAATCTAGTAAAGAATAAGAAATAATAATAAATATTACTTTTCAAAGTCATCGAGGACCGCCGGCTCGCAGAGCGTATGTTATATACGCCTTATCTAAGGGATATCCTTTCAGAAATTATTTCCAACATACAATATCAAATCTTTTAATTTAATAGAACATGCAACTAAATATTTAATAACAATAATAACTGAGATAATAATAGTAACTAAAGATTATACAGTGATAGCAAGGTGATCATGATATTTCTTTTCAAAGCACTCAGCTCTTTGGCCGTTTGCCCTTCTTTGCGTAAGATACCACCAATAGTGGAGGAGCTCTTACAAGTGTTTCGCGAAGATAAAAGAGAACAACTGAACACAAAAGATCAGTAACACAACAACCATTAGGACAAACCATTTGATTGTAAACGTTACGTTGTAAGTTTCCCGAAAAGAAAAGAAAGAAACACTAGGGAAGAAAACTAGTGGAAATGAAAGAACTTCCTGAAAACAACTAGCGAGAGACCTTTCTTCTTTATTTCCGCTTTTATTCTTGGTTCTATTCTACTCTTTCCTCTTCTTCTTCGTGAACTTTTACCCTTACAATAGTATCCAGATTCTTTGATCATTTTCTCTTTTCCGTTTCTTCACCACTCTGGTGGAAAAAAAATCTATCTTTGTTCAGATTCCACTTTTATGCGTCTTTTCTCAGTCGCTTGGGTCTTTGTTGAAGAAAACATACTGGGTGAAGAAGCCCTTGCCATCACCACTACCACCTCGTACTCACTTACTTCTTGTGTATGAGAGAGGAAGAATATGTGTGTGGACGGACTATAGTAGGTCTTTGAGTAGAGAATCTATAGGACACTCGTCCATTTGAACTGCTTTTTATGTAGGGTCTCAAGGAGAAAGAAAAAAAACTTAGTTGCAATATGTTTGTACTGTATTGGTCTGTGGTGTATTGTGAGTATCACATTTTTCTTTGTATGGTACAGGAAGAAAGGAATCTCTCTTCACATCTCGTCTAACAAAGTGTTTTTTCCATTATTGTATCTCTCTCTCTTTTTCACCCTGACTCACTCTATGTGTGTGTGTGAGAGAGAGAGAGTGGAAGAGAGAGGGGGAGGGAGGAGAGAGAGAGAGAGAGAAATAAAAAAGCTCACCTCTGAAGTTTTCATCCACGATTGAATGCTACCTTGGGTGTTCAGAAAATAGGTAATTCTCTTGGTGTTGGAAGCAATATGTGGTAACAGTTTATTATTATTTTATTTAAAGAAATGAAAATCTGTTAGTCTATTTTCTAACAAGAATAGTAAGAGAGTAATTAATTATGGCCTATTCGCTGTATTCGTTATAATACGTGTTAAATCCGACAGATGGTGGTAGTTTTATGTGTAGATGTATAAAGAGTGTTTTAAACAGAAGCCAGTAGATGGAGTCACCAGTATTGTGGACAACATTGAGTAGAGAGAGCTAATTTCAAAGCTCAGGTAGACAATATTGGGTCCCTGTATCTTATATAAACTGAGGAGTTAAGATGGCATATCAAATCCGGCCAGGCGTCTGGAAACTTTTGGCCTGACTGGGCGAGGTCAAGCCAGGGCCGAAATCCGCCTCTGACTGTATTGAATGTTGAAAAAATAAATTTTTGACATTTAGTTACACGTTTCCACTGTTTTCAGCATCTAGAAAACGTCACTCCCTAATAATAACGTTGTTAAGAGGAATTTCCGAATTGGATTTGTAGAGAGAGACAACGAGCCTTATTTACTAGTAAAAATCCAACATAAAGCAATCGCCTAGCAAATCCACAGCAAGAATGATATCTTGTTTCTCCTAGAAATGCAAACAGGAAGCATTTCACATAGTATTAAGCAATTTCAAGAGTTGAAATCAGAGAAAAAATGTTGGGAGAAGACGACTCTGGACTCCATTCTTTTCATCGCCGGCAGAGAAAATCTGTTGGCCATTCCCGAAAGACAGCGGCAGTACCATTTTGTATATAAAACGTGTGTTGTACTGCTACCGCCATTGAAGTTTTAAAGGAAGCAGAAATCACCAGAAGCTGGAACGGCCGACTAAATACACACACGCACATAGGCGCGCACATATATGTAAAGATAGATATAGTTCTGCTCATCAGGTACAAAAATTTTCAAAGGCGGCAAAACTTCAAAGGGTGATAAAGCGGAAGCAGTGCTTGTAATTCCTACTCTCCGTTTTCTAAGATGATGTAACAGAAGAAAGATTAGCTTAAAATAAAATAAAAATAAAAAAAAAGTTAAAGAGAAAAGGAGACGTGTATGTAAGAAAGGACCAATGAGAGTTTGTCTTTACGCGGATGCATGTATGGATGGATGTATATGTGTGTTATGCACTAGTATTGGTCGTTGTTGAATTCTGTCGCATCTGGCAAAGGTCCATGAGTTTATTTGTGTGTGAATGTTGAAAAGGGGGAGGGGGTAGTTAGTATAAAGAAACAGTGAAAAGAGGAAGGATCTCAAAGATTAAAAAAACAACTATTTCCGTCTTTCCTATTCCAGGGAATATTTCAAGGACTTATTGCCTCTATTATTATTATTATCATTATTATTATTCCTTCTTTCGTCAGGAAATTCTGAAGATATAATCCACAATTACACATAAGAGTGAGGAAGGCATAAAAGCAGTCTTTATTTATTATCAATTTAACTTATATTTATACTATGAAGTGGCAACTACGTCTATAATTCCTTCACAATTTGAGAAGGATGCCATTCCTTGACGAGAACTTTTCCTGGGTTAGAGATCAGGACGATAACGACCAGTGCATCTGTTAAAATATTATCCAGGTATTTGCCTGATGAGATAGAGGAAAGTCCTGGAAATCTTCATTCACTTGCTCGGTGTGAGTGGAACTCAAACCTGCTCCTCGTTTCCCAGTACTTATCCGAAGTCAACGATCGTAACCACTGGACCGCGGGCGCTAGATGGTCATATGTTCGTCTTTACTCTGGCGAAGGTGTCTGAATAAAATGAACCAAGGGTAATTCGCCATTGCATTCCTTCGGAAGGAGATAATGTTAATGCTCTAAGGATGGGACTTTCAGTAAAAACTTATAAGTTAACTCCAAACAACTTGTGTTTCAACAGTGTTTCCAACCTGAACATTTTGTTTACAATTTTACCAAATCCTGAAATTAATTTAGTGAAAGCAATTTTGCTATTACTGTAAATACAGTGTGTCCAAGGCCTCGTGCAACTAATCTTTTATTTTTTTCCCCTGGACCACCGTCCCTTAATAAGTAGTGGGGTTCTGAAATTTGAGTTTAATTACGTCTGCTCATAATTTCAAGGCTCTAGTATCGCTACATCGTATGTTTTCTTACTATTACAAAATAAATAGTAAGTAAATGAAAACAATATCTTACTGATGCACGCCGGAAATTGGAAATTGGCAATGAAGCAATATAAGAAATCTTGTAGAAAACAGCTTAGATATATCACAAGGAGCTAGGTGTGGCGAATACGAAGGGTGTTTAAGCTCTGGAATACCTTTTCTTGCCAACAGGATCATTATGGGTCGCTCTTAGCACGTCCTTACAATGATCCATTCCAATGTATTTTTTAACCACGGTACGGTAGCGTAGGAGAAATTCACAGAACTTTCCTTTGCCCAACTCCTCCATCAGATTTTTCATAATACTTTTCGAATTCTGTTAGCTCTTCTGTGAGTCTTGAAGACAAACATTGATCTAATCGAAGGATTTCATGCACTTTTTCTGTTTTATTATTATTTTTCGCGGAGGTAAACGTGGAGGACCTGTAATGTCCTCCCTGCAGTCACGAAATACTATCTACACACCATTTGAACACCTTAGAATGATCCAAGCAATCACTACCGGTCATGCTTTTAACATGTCGTACGTTTCTCCGGCTCTTTTCCATTATCCAATGAGCGTTAGTAAGGAACTGGTACATTTAAGGTCACAGCAAACAATGTAGAGACGCTTTGAAATTGTGGGTAGTCTTCAGTTGAAACATCAGGCATCATAATACCATCACTCTACAAGAGTTCTCGCTAGAGTAAAATATAAAATCCGTCTCATTGGACACAGTACGTACACAGTACGTATAAATCCAATGTTGATAATAGCAACTGACTAGTATACCTACAAAGATTATTATCCATTATACGTAATTTGTTGATAATATAATTATTCAAGAACAGTCTGGAAGCAACCGTGTACGTTATCATCAGGTAGTTTTTGATTACACATAGGCTCATGCCTTTTATTTATCCCCGTTCATTTCTTATGGTTCCTTTATGGGTGTGTTGTTGCTTTTTTTCTGTTCGACTGTGCAAAGATTACAAGTTCTTTCTATGTGTTTTCTGTGGTTTAGTTTTATTACGGTTTCTATTTTAGAAAGTAGTACGTTTCGTTGATTATGTTATCAACTTCTGATATATAACTATACTTGTGTAGACTTTTTTGTTCTTTGGCTGAATTATTTGCTTCTGCTAAGTAATTTTGAAAGTCCTAATGGTTTTTGCTCTGCAAACTTTATGTCTATTACGTTCCTTAATTTTTATCTTCGGCATTTCTTTTACCAGAGGCAGGGAGAGAGGTCCGAAGGTCAACGGAGCAATTTTCATGCCTAAAAACAGTAAATGGAACGAACCTTTTAACTTTTCCTGCTCCCTATCTCGCCCTCCTCATTGGGTACCATCTCCTGGCGCGAGGGCTACACTTAATATATTATATAGTTAGCTATATGGTAAGGATAAATAATTAAATGGAACATTGTTAATTTATTAACTGGATCCATAGCCGTCATTTGATGATCATCCACTTATTTCTTCAAGTTACTCAAAGTCCTAGGGCTATATTTATCCACCCTGTGGACGAGTGGCTACAATCATGGACTTCAGTTCGAGTCCTGTTGCAAGTCATCGCATCTGAGATTTTCCAGGTTTATATCAGGTAAATACCCAGAAGTTTCTATAGGAAAAAAGGCCGAGTTCCTCTCCCACTTTTACCTTGTAAAACGCGTCTTGAACACATATTAAATCAATGAATATAACAACAATTTTAGTTCATGCATTTTATCTAATTATCATCCTACATTAACAACAACTTTGTTCAATACCAAGTAAATGTCTTTTATACTAAAACATTTGACACTCTACTGTCCAGTATTCAACGAGGACGTTTCTTGATAGATGATTATACAATAATTAATAAACAGAAAAATAATTAGAAAATAAGGGTGGCATTTCTACTCTTAATTACTTCGTTATTTGTGATTGAATATGCCTGAAGTGGCAAATTTTGAAACTATGTTACTTTCCACATGTAAAATGAATAAATATGTCAAGCTATCAATCAATCGGTCAGTCATTCAGTCAGGCAGTCAAT